>JADBJO010014861.1:32500-45946 GCA_016801955.1 Conus betulinus
ACCAGCCCCTCTATGATCCTTGGGCTTCTCCTCTCCGCTCGTGACTCCTCTGCCCTGTTAAATATAGAATCCCCCTATCGCAGTTCCAGTGTCTGGTCCCTCCTGATTTCTTCGTATGAAATCTACCACCTCGGTGCTACGTACAGTACCTCCTATCAAAGCTACCAATGCCAGCCGTCCTGTCTTTCTGGTTTTCTGTATATGTACCCTCCCCTCCCCCCCCCTCCCACTCGTCCTGGAACCAGGGTAAATCCAGATCCCCCTATCATGGTTCACCAGCAGTCTCGCCTCTCTAACCGCCATTCTTTTTTTTTTTTTCAATACTAAGACATTTTTGGGCGATGTTCCTTTGTTTTGTTTCTGTGTGCTCTGTGTTGTCATTTCTGCTAGGCGATTCGGTGTCATAAACAGCATTCGTTTGGAGTTATGGGCGTCTGTTTGTTTATTTCATCATGGGAGAAAGAGTTATCCTACTTGGTGCTACCAAATTCGAGTACCGTTAGGCAATCTTCTCTGTCGTGTTCTTTGTATGAAGTCCTTTCTCATTCTGCTTCCCAACCAACTCCAGGGTCTTCCATCGGAGACGGATTGCCAGCTGTGTTGTCTCCCTTGATTTCTCTATAGGAAATCCCCTCTTGGCCAAAGAAAAAGAATAACTATGTAGCGCCAATCTTTGTTCCACTGCAGCACGGCCAATATCCTGCCAGCGCGAGACCGTAAATTCCACGGCTCGGATTAGCATTGCGAGATACACACGTCAACACACAGGCCAAGATGAGTCTGCGTTCGCAGACATTGACTAATTCTAAAAGTCCTCTGTCTGTCTGTCTGTCTTTCTCTTCTCCCGCCCCCCTCTCTCTCTTTGAGTCTGTCTGTCTGTCCGTCCGTCTCTCTCTCTCTCTCTCTCTCTCTCTCTCTCTCTCTCTCTCTCTCTCTCTCTCTCTCTGTTCGAACCCACACCCTGCCGCTTCCACATCCCACTCCCTTTTCCACTTCTCCACTCCACACACACACACACACACACACACACACACACATACACACACACATACACACAAGCACGTACGCACGCATGCACGCGCGCGTTCGCGCACACACACACACACACACACACACACCTACGCACGTATTCACGCACGCACGCGCGCGCGTGCGCGCGCGCACACACACACACACACACACACACACACACACACACACACACACACAGAGAGAGAGAGAGAGAGAGAGAGAGAGAGAGAGAGAGAGAGAGAGAGAGATGTACGATGGAGACATTGTCCATAAAAGATAA
The DNA here is from genome assembly GCA_016801955.1 of Conus betulinus. Lineage (NCBI taxonomy): Eukaryota > Metazoa > Mollusca > Gastropoda > Neogastropoda > Conidae > Conus > Conus betulinus. Next base: position 33,792 of record JADBJO010014861.1, read on the forward strand.
TAGAATTTTGTTGCCTTTTTTCCCGCTCGTGACTGGTATATTTCATAAAGATATAAAAGGAAAGGAAGAGAAAACATAAAAAGAAGAAAAAAAGGAAGAAAGAAATGGGTGATCTTGTCCTGTGCATGTTGAGATTCCAGATTCATCATATTTCTCAGATATCTTACGAGATGATAAGAATGCCTCTGAGGGGGGAAGTACTGGTGTTTCGTGTTCTTTCTCTTCGTTTGTCTCTGTTGCTTTGCTTCTGGTTTGCTGGCTTGCATGCTTTGCCTGTAGGTTTGGAAGCTGACTCACAAAAAATAGGAAAAAAAAAAAAGAAAGAGACAGGCTCAGACGGTCGTCTGGGTCAAACGCAGTCTTTTAATGCATCGTAGTACACAGCTAGAATTTCTGTTTATTCAAACAGAAATGAAAAGAACAAAGTGCACAAGCGCTCTTTTTCATCCTTTTTGTCTTCTTTTTCACTCTTTCTCTTTTTTTTTTCTTCTTCTTTCTGTCTTTCTTCGTTTTTATTTGGTTTTGTTTGTTTTTTGTTTGTTTCGTTTTCATTCATATCATTATCCTCCTCCTCCTCCTCCTCTTCTTCTCTCTTCATCTTCTTCTTCTTCTTCTTCTTCTTCTTCTTCTTCTTCTTCTTCTTCTTCTTCTTCTTCGTCGTCGTCGTCGTCGTCGTCGTCGTCGTCTCCTCCTCCTCCTCCTCCTCCTCTCCTCCTCCTCCTTCTTCTTCTTCTTCTTCTTCTTCTTCTTCTTCTTCTTCTTCTTCATTTCACTGAAGTTGAATTAGGTAGCCTGGCAGTTCAGAACCCCTGTGGAAGATGCGCATGGAGAGGACACAAAGAGGGGAGGGGAGGGGAAGGGTGAGAAGGGTGCAGAGGGGAGGGGATGTGGAGGGGGGGGAATGGGGGTGTGAATGGGGATCATTAATTACAGCCCGTAAAACCACATCTCAGGGTCACCGTCAACCACATCTCAGGGTCACCGTCAACCACATCTCAGGGTCATCGTCAACCACATCTCAGGGTCACCGTCAACCACATCTCAGGGTCACCGTCAAACCACATCTCAGGGTCACCGTAACGTACCATGGGAATCGAAAGACTGAAGAATACTACCCCTTTTATTTATTGACTGATTTATATGTGTTGTTGATCTATTCATCTTATTAGCTTCTTTATTCATTTTATTTATTCATCTTATTTTATTTGTTTTCTTATTCATTTTAGTATCCATTCATTCCATTATCTATGTATGCATTTATGTATTTATTGATTGATTGACTGATTTAACCTGAATGTCACAGTTCTTTAATGACCGGCCAACAAAATCAGCAACAACAACAATGACAACAACCAGAACAACAAAATAAACAACACGATCATTTAAACATCATACCACGACAACCGTATCCCCCGATTCTTTAAGAAACGCTTGAAAACTTTACGCTCAAGCCCCTCCACATAATAATATATCATTACGCAAAAAACCGCTGTAGCTGCCGGCACATCTACTACAGATACAGGCCAACAACCTCCTCCCACCGACATATACCCACTTCCTGAAATAAACCATCCGCAGAGGAGCTTTAATTTGTCCTCTGATACCCCCCCCCTCCCCAGGGCTGACAGGAAACTGGTTACAGCAAAACGGAGGTTGATAATTCTGTCTGCTTTACGAGAAGCGCGTGCCAGCCATGTTATTTGGAAAAAAAAAAAAATAATAAAAACGAAAAGAAAAAGAAAGAGGCTTAAGCGCAGGCTTGTTCACTCACGTGACCTATACTAGTATTGCGCAGAGCTGTGTACAAATTCGTTCGTCCATTTGACTGAAAGGGAATGACTGTCTTTTATTTATCTATTTATTTATTTGTTTGTTTACTTGCATATGAAGCACTTTACTTATTTGTCGACTCATTTCTTTACTTATTTGTTTTATGCTTTAATTTACTTATTTATTTATTTATTTATTATTTAATCATTTATCTATTTATTAATGATTTGCTCTCTGTTCTCTTATTCGGTAGTCCGTAGCATCACGAGTCAGCACAAGTTATGCCTCGATTTCATTTCATGCCCCATCCATCCCCACTCCCACCCCCACCTCTCTGAAAACTGTCACTTCTAACAAAATTCCATCACATCCATAAAAAACAGTCCAGTCACGTCTAGAAAAATGGGTGAGCATGTTTTTTTTTTTTTCTGCCCTCAATTTTTTTTCCTTCCAGTCCAACCCCCTGTTTTTCTCTCTTCTTCGGCTTTTAAAAATTTTTTTTTTTAAATGATGAGTTGGGCTTGAATGAATTATTTTGCCGAATTTTTCTCGATTGCCTCCCCCCCCCCCCCCCCCCCACCCTCTCTCTCTCTCTCTCTCCACGCTCTCTCTCTCTCTCTCGCTCTCTCTCTCTCTCTCTCTCTCTCTCTCTCTCTCTCTCTCTCTCTCTCTCTCTCTCTCTCTCTTCCTCCCCCCCACCCCCCATTCTTTTTGAAATAATGAGTTTTATAACTTCATCTCACCAGCGGTTTCACGGTAGGTTTTGCTAATTTTTTTTTCGCTTTTCATTTTTCTTATATAATGAGCTTATCACGTCATTGTTATATTAGCACTCAGTGTGAAAATCGGCCCGTTTCCCCCCGGGAGAGCTTATCGCCAAGGTACCCCCCCCCCCCCGCTCCCTCTCTCCACACACACACACACACACTAACACGCGCGCGCACACACACACACACACATAGACACACATTCACTCACTCACTCACACTAACACACACACACATCACACACACATACACACACTCGCTTACACACACACACACACACACACACTCACACACACACACACACACACACACACACACACACATCATTCACACACACACACACACACGCGCACACGCACACACACACACACACACACACACACACACACACACACACACTCATTCATTCACACACACACACACACACACACACACACACACACACACGCACACACACACATTCACACACACACACATACACACACACGCGCGCACGCGCGCGTGCGCACACACACACATTGTTGCCGTCGGTTCTTTTTATGTAGATCAAAATGCATATGTGTGTATGTGGTGTGTGTTTATCACTCATGTGTTTGTGTGTATGTGGTGTGTGTTTATCACTCATGTGTTTGTGTGTATGTGGTGTGTGTTTATCCTATGTGGTGTGTGTTAATCCATCAGTTTTAACTTATGCGCTGTGTGGTCTCAAAAATTAACGGATGTGGAGCAGCTAGCGTATATGGATTAGTCCGCACGCAGTGACACCTCCTTGATGAAACTGAAACTGGTGTGTGTGTGTGTTGTGTGTGTGTGCGTGCGTGCGTGCGTGCGTGCGTGCGTGTTGGCGGGAGGGGGGTGGGGGTGGGGGGAGGGGTTTTCCTCTATTATCAGAATGTGCTTTGGGAACAGGATACCTTTTTTTCAGTTCTTCAAGAATTGGGATGAGGAAAAGGTGGGGTTGGGGTTGGGGGTGGGGGTATCGGGTACTCCTTTACCGTCCCCATCCCATCCATCTACCCGCCTTCTCCTCCTATCCTCTCTATCCTCTTCCAGCAATGTACCCCTGACCATTGCTCTGTATGTTCATTTTGGGTATTACTCGTCCCTTCCTTCACTGCACAGTCGTTTCTCCTCACTTTGGACTCGGTGTTAACAGACATGGACTATGAATTTGATGTCTTACTCTATTTCTCGTTCACCAGTTGGAGCCAAGTCGTGTATGATGCCATTTTTTTTTTGTTTTTGGATGATGTCCTGTCAAAAAAAAAAAAACAACAAACAAACAAAACAAAAAAAAACCCCTCTCTTTTTCTTCGAGTCATATAGACTGTTGCGCCATCTTTTCTTTGTCAGTGTATCGAGTGTGTGAGTGTTGATTGACATAAGGTCCACAGTAGACACTAATTGTCCAGTCTGACGAAGAGGCCAGATACCAATCTTGCCCCTCTGTAGCTTGCTCAACTCAACGATTTTAGATAGCCGGAGCAGGCAGTTAAGGCAAGCCCCCCAAAAAAAAAAACAAAACAAAAAAACAAAACAACAAAACAAAAAAAAAAAACGATTATCATAATGACCGACGTTGCGGACCCAAACGATCTTAATTCGTGAACTGAAACTTTCGTCCATCTAAAAACAGCGCTTCCTCTCCTCTTGGCCACCTGCGTGAGGTTCGACACCAAGATGAAAAAAAAAAAAAATCTTCAAAAACCGAGGACGCAAACACTGCGCGTTTTACGCAGTCCCTGCACAAATGAAGATAACACACATCAGCGTTTAGTCGGCACCGCAGTTAGAGGTTCCAAGACAGTGTCATCTGCAGATCCTGACCCGAAAAGCAATTCTGTGAGTTGGTCTGTCTGTCTGTTTCCGTGCTGTTTTGCGGACAGACCCGCCAACATACAGACAGGCAGGAAGACAGATGGACAGGCGGACAGACAGGCAGGAAGACAGATTGACAGGCGGACAGACAGGGCAAGCTGGCAGGGAGATATGGCAACCATGTAAACAGGCAGGTAGCCAGGAAGACGGGCTGGCAGGCAGGTAGGCAAAAAAGACATGGACACAGGCATGTAACAAGACAAACGAAAAAGCAGCAAGCAGATGAGGCAGACAGGCAAAGAGACAGGTAGGCAGAGAGAGGTAGGCAGAGAGACAGGTAGGTAGAGAGAGAGTAGGGCAGAGAGAGTAGGGCAGAGACAGGTAGGCAGAGAGAGGTAGGCAGAGGACAGATAGTAGAAAAAGAGAGTAGGGCAAAGAGAGTAGGGCAGAGACAGGTAGACAGAGAGAGGTAAGCAGAAAGGCAAGTAGGCAGAGAGAGGTAGGCAGAGAGACAAGTAGGCAGAGAGAGGTAGGCAGAGAGACAAGTAGGCAGAGAGAGGTAGGCAGAGAGACAAGTAGGCAGAGAGACAAATAGGCAGAGACAAGTAGGCAGAGAGACAAGTAGGCAGAGAGAGGTAGGCAGAGAGACAAGTGGGCAGAGAGAGAGGTAGGCAGAGAGCCAAGTAGGCAGAGAGAGGTAGGCAGAGAGAAGTAGGCAGAGAGACAAGTAGGCAGAGAGACAAGTAGGCAGAGAGACAGGGTAGGCAGAGAGACAAGTAGGCAGAGATAGGTAGGCAGAGAGAGAGGTAGGCAGAGAGAGACAAGTAGGCAGAGAGACAAGCAGGCAGAGATAGGTAGGCAGAGAGAGAGAGAGGTAGGCAGAGAGAGGTAGGCAGAGAGAGGTAGGCAGAGAGACAAGTAGGCAGAGAGAGGTAGGCAGAGAGAGAGGTAGGCAGAGATAGGTAGGCAGAGAGAGGTAGCAGCAGAGAGACAAGTAGGCAGAGAGACAGGTAGGCAGAGAGACAAGTAGGCAGAGAGAGTTAGGCAGAGAGAGGTAGGCAGAGAGAAGTAGGCAGAGAGAAGTAGGCAGAGAGACAGGTAGGCAGAGAGACAGGTAGGCAGAGAGGTAGGCAGAGAGAGGTAGGCAGAGAGACAGGTAGGCAGAGACAAGTAGGCAGAGAGAGGTAGGCAGAGAGACAAGTAGGCAGAGAGAGAAGTAGGCAGAGAGACAAGTAGGCAGAGAGACAAGAAGGCAGCAGAGAAAAGTAGGCAGAGAGACAAGTAGGCAGAGAGACAGGTAGGCAGAGAGAAGTAGGCAGAGAGACAAGTAGGCAGAGAGAGGTAGGCAGAGAGGTAGGCAGAGAGAGGTAGGCAGAGAGACAGGTAGGCAGAGACAAGTAGGCAGAGAGAGGGGTAGGCAGAGAGACAAGTAGGCAGAGAGAAGTAGGCAGAGAGACAAGTAGGCAGAGAGACAAGAAGGCAGAGAAAAGTAGGCAGAGAGACAAGTAGGCAGAGAGACAGGTAGGCAGAGAGAGAAGTAGGCAGAGAGACAAGTAGCAGCAGAGAGAAGTAGGCAGAGAGACAAGTAGGCAGAGAGACAAGAAGGCAGAGAGAAGTAGGCAGAGAGACAAGTAGGCAGAGAAACAGGTAGGCAGAGAGACAAGAAGGCAGAGACAGGTAGGCAGAGAGACGTAGGCAGAGAGAAGTAGGCAGAGAGACAGGTAGGCAGAGAGACAGGTAGGCAGAAATAGGTAGACAGAGAGAGGTAGGCAGAGAGACAGGTAGGCAGAGAGACAAGTAGGCAGAGAGACAGGTAGGCAGAGAGACAGGTAGGCAGAGATAGGTAGACAGAGAGAGGTAGGCAGAGAGACAGGTAGGCAGAGAGACAGGTAGGCAGAGAGAGGTAGGCAGAGAGACAAGTAGGCAGAGAGAAGTAGGCAGAGAGAGGTAGGCACAGATAGGTAGGCAGAGAGACAGATAGGCAGACAGAGGTAGGCAGAGAGAGATAGGTAGGTTGAGAGAGGTAGGCAGAGAGATAGGTAGGTTGAGAGAGGTAGGCACAGAGAGGTAGGCAGAGAGACAGATAGGCAGACAGAGGTAGGCAGAGAGACAGGTAGGCTGAGAGAGGTAGGCAGAGAGAGGTAGGCAGGCAGAGAGAAGTAGGCAGAGAGACAGGTAGGCAGAGAGAGGTAGGCAGAGAGACAGGTAGGCAGAGAGATAGTAAGACAGAGAGAGCAGGCGGCAGAAGGACAGAGAGACAGGAAGGCAGAGAGACAGTCAGGCAGAGAGACAGTAAGACATAGGGACAGGAAGGCAGAGAGACAGGCGGGCAGAGAGACAGGCAGGCAGAGCAGAGAGAGACAGGAAGGCAGAGACAGGAAGGCAGAGAGACAGGCACGCAGAGAGACAGGCACGCAGAGACAGTAAGACAGAGAGAGGGGTAGGCAGAGAGACAGGCAGGCAGACAGACAGTAAGAAAGAGGGACAGGAAGGCAGAGAGACAGGTAGGAAGAGAGACAGGCAGGCAGAGAGACAGTAAGAAATAGAGACTGGTAGGCAGAGAGACAAGTAGGCAGAAAGACAGGTAGGCAGAGAGACAGTAAGAAAGGGAGACAGGAAGGCAGAGAGACAGGCAGGCAGAGAGACATTAAGAAAGAAGACATGAAGGCAGAGAGACACACAGGCAGAGAGACAGTAAGAAAAAGAGAGACAGGAAGGCAGAGAGACAGGTAGGCAGCAGAGAGACAGGTAGGCAGAGAGACAGGCAGGCAGAGAGACATTAAAGAAAGAGAGACATGAAGGCAGAGAGACAGACAGGCAGAGAGACAGTAAGAAAGAGAGACAGGAAGGCAGAGAGACAGGTAGGCAGAGAGACAGGTAGGCAGAGAGACAGGCAGGCAGAGAGACAGTAAGAAAGAGAGACAGGAAGGCAGAGAGACAGGTAGGCAGAGAGACAGGCAGGCAGAGAGACAGTAGGAAAGAGAGACAGGGAGGCAGAGAGACAGGTAGGCAGAGAGACAGGCAGGCAGAGAGACAGGTAGGCAGAGAGACAGACAGGCAGAGAGACGGGCAGGCAGAGACAGTAGGAAAGAGAGACAGGAAGGCAGAGAGACAGTAACACAGAGAGACAGTAACACAGAGAGACGGGAAGGCAGAGAGACAGGTAGGCAAGCACACAGACAAGATGGACAGACAGACAGACCGTCACGAGTAAAAAAAAAAAAATTCACCTTGCTCCATAGAACTGTCTATGCTTGCATGGTCAGTACTGCGCTAACAGAGTGGACGGTTAGCAGGTAGTGTGTGCCATGGTCAGTACTGCCTGAATTAACAGAGTGGACGGTTAGAAGGTAGTGTCTGTCATGGTCAGTACTGCCTTAATTAACAGAGTGGACGGTTAGAAGGTAGTGTCTGCCATGGTCAGTACTGCTCTAACAGAGTGGACGGTTAGAGAAGGTTGTGTTGCCATGGTCAGTACTACCGTAACAGAGTGGACGGTTAGAAGGTAGTGTTGCCATGGTCAGTACTGCCTTAATTAACAGAGTGGACGGTTAGAAGGTAGTGTCTGCCATGGTCAGTACTGCCTCAATTAACAGAGTGGACGGTTAGAAGGTAGTGTCTGCCATGGTCACTACGGCCTTAACAGTATGAAGAGAACCAAAGTGAAATATGCGACAAAAGCGAGTAACATCACAGAGAGGCACCAAAAACCAAAACCAGATCTACAGAAGCACTGGCGATCTTTGGGGAAAAATAGTGACAACTGTCAGAGTAAACATCTCCACTCAATCATACAGAGAGACAAATCCCGTGAACATTTATGTCCATTTTATTCATTGATTTTCTTCTTCTTTTTTTTTTCATGCAGATAAGGGACGTACGTACGACTGACTGATTCTTCTAAACAGCACGCACACACATACACAGACACACACACACTGTGTGTGCATGATTTCTATATACTGTGATAAAACGACTTCTCAGAGAATGGCAACACAGAGAGACATACATCATCAGTGTGAATGTCACAATGAACTAACGAAAACCACAACATAACAGTCTTAGAACGAATGACGCAGCTTTTGACATGTGAAATACGGTATATGACGACGTGGTCAATTGTTGCATCACGATGTTTACGGGTTTGTTTAATAACTAACTACAACGACGGTGATAACAGGTGATTAAGAATCAATGACAGAGAGAGAGAGAGAGAGAGAGAGAGAGAGAGAGAGAGAACAAATAAATAACCAACCAGCCACGTTACGCGAGGCCTTGTGACTGCTCACTGAAAAGAACATGACGTCGCATCTTTTACGAATACTTTACGTCACGCATCGTGTTTATGTGCGTACTCATTTCAGAAAATAATAATCATTCATGTTTTTTTTTCTTTAAGCTTTTCTTTCATGTGCATTTAATGGGAATGAATAATCGCGACTTTTTATTCTCTCTCGGGGGGGGGGGGGGGGGGGGGGGGGGGGGGGGAGGACGGTAGACATTCAGTGAGTTGCTGTGGCGATAGAGTGGAAAGATACTTCTGCCAGTGTAAGCGACGACCTTCGGCAGGGTGAAATTACTTCCCTTTTATCAGTCGGCGATCTCGCCAATAAATATATCCGACCGTGGAGAATGCATATGTAAAGATATCGGTTAAGTTCTGCATTTCCGCGTGGAATTTGGGACATTGCTTATAAAAGGTGCAAAATATAAAGCTAAATGTGCAGAATTAAAGTTGCGGTTGAGACCTTATCCTCTCCACTTTCCACCCGCTCGCTTGTCTCTCCCCCCTCCCCCCTCCCCCTCTCCCCTTCTCCCACCTGCAGTAACCTACATCCTACATCACCCCCTCTCTCCCCAGTCTCTCGCCTTCTCTTTGGAGCTGTGCGCATGTGCGCTTTTTTCAGCCGTTTCATTTTTTAGCGCGAAACCCAAAGAGACGCTCTTTCTGTCGAATAACTCATCACTCGGTTGAACAGATTAATCACTGACCCTAAACGCCCGTTATCTCGTTAACAACTCATCAAATGCGTGGGAGCGGTAAGATGATAAAATCGCGTGTAGAGGAACGAAACGAAGGTTGTGATCGTTGTTGTACCAGCTTGGACGTGCAGTTTGGAAACAAAGACAGTACTGATGTCAACTAACGTACTTTTACATCGACATGAGAAACAATCAAAAGATAAATGACGACCGTAGGAGAGAGAGAGAGAGAGAGGAGAGAGAGAGAGAGAGAGAGAGAGAGAGAGAGATGTAGGCAGAATTTATTTAAGAAAAAAAAAAAGTGAAAAAAAAACATGCATGTTAAGAACCGATGGCGTGAAATTCTCATTTCTTTACATTCAACAATGAAGATGTTGATAACAAATGACACTAGGCACTGAACAACAAAACAAAAAAAAAAAAACAACAACAACAACAACAACAACAAAAGCGTTGGTGAGTAATGTGTATGGAAAATCACTCTCTCTCTCTCTCTCTCTCTCAAGCACGCTTGCACACGCACGTGCACACACACACACACACGCACCACACACACACACACACACACACACACACACACACACACACAGAGTATAATTACATAAGCTTTTGCTTTCTCGTATCCTAGTTTCTACTCGGAGGTCTAAAACTGCACTTCTATCATAACGATTTTGTGTGGAATAACGACAATGATGGTGATAAGTATTTCAAACCGAACTTTATTAGATACAGACATTTCTGAAGTGGAAGGAAAACTTGGAAAAAAAAAAAAAAAAAAAAAAAAAAAAAAAAAAGAAAATCAACAACGTTACTCACAAAGAAGACCATCGAAACTTTAATGTAAACATACGAAATTTACGTAGACACACATAAATCATGTCGACACATAACGTGTCGATTTCTTTTCTCCCCCCCCCCCCCCCCCCCCCCCCAATCATCAAAATGCAGAAGCTAGCAAAAAAAAAAAAAAAAAAAAAAAAAAGAAAAAAGAAACAAAAAATCCTCGGTCTCAGAAACACACGAGATCGTACTTTTCAATAAAACACCGCGACAAAAACAAAACAAAACAAAAAATAAATTAAAGTCATTGTAGTTTCTTTCTACTTGGTATCTCTCATTTGGTTTTAAATGTACATGGAGCTCCTATCTGCCAAGGAACATTTTAGTGATATCATCGCCCAAACGTTCAGCTGTCGGCATTATCCATCTCAAAGATCATCCGACTTCTACCTGGTGACGTCACTAACCGTCATAAGTTTATCACATTTTGTCCCTCCAGTGTTGCAGGACGTCACTTTTTTCTTTTTGTCGTCACAAAGTAGTAGGACACGTCACTGTCACCTGCTCTTTTGATTCACAAATACCGTCATCGTATTATATTTCAATCCCTTCCTCCGACGTCACAGACAATATTGCGTCACATGTGTTCTGATATCGGTATCAGCTCACTGCAGTCTTTATGTATGTGTGGGGGGAGGGGTGGGAGTGGGCGGGGCTGGGGGGGGGGTGGGTGGGGTTCATACTTGCGCCTCATGAGTCAAAACACAGCCGTCACACACGTCATGACAGAATGCGCATCATTAAAAAAAAAAAAAAAAAATGCACGCTGGAACAAGTTCACCCCAAGTCCACCTCACTCCCACACTGTGATGTTATCACAACGTCATCACACCATGAAGCTTGCAGCCTCCCAGTCAGAAAAAAAAAAAAATGACATCATCGTTACATGTCCCGGACAACAAAAAGACGTCAGTCAAATTCCTGACACGTCGGCACAAGCCCCCAAACTCGACACAATACAGCATCATCATCAGCCGTCGTCATGAATAGCCCACCTAACACACCATGACGTAACCCACCGTCAGCAGTTCATCATGACGTCATCGAAGCTCACCATGGGAACGAACGCCCTTGGAGTTGGCGCAGTCGTCAGCACACCCGCACGTCGTTCCGCTCCTCCGCCTCCTCGTCGTCCTCCTCGGCCACAGTGATGGTGGAATGGTTGTACAGCCCCTGGGCCATCAGCTGCAGCGCCAGCTCGTTCTTCACGCCGGACGACTTCTTGATCTTGGCCCGCTTGTTCTGGAACCAGATCTTGATCTGCGACTCCGTCAGGCCCAGCTCCGAGGCCAGGTGGCGCCGCCGGGTCTCCGTCAGGTAGCGGCAGTCGTCGAACTCGCGCTTCAAGCGCGACAACTGCTCGCTGGTGAATGCCGTGCGAGGGCGCTTCTCTGCCGCCGACGCCACCGCCGCCGCCGCCGCCGCCGCCGCCGCGGTCCGAGGCGCTGTTCCGCTTCCGCTTGATGCGTCTGGAGCGGGGCCCTGTACGGCGAAGAGGAACAGAAAGAAAAAAAAAAATCATATGTTATTAATGACGTTCAGGTACAGTTTCATTATTGCTCAATTGACATACACCTGGCATTTTCTGGGTATGAGATGGAAAGATAATGTTGGTCATAACCCAGTCGACCGCAAAGGGCCATAGCAGGGCTGTCACCGTGTTGAAGTCAACTTACAAGTCAGTGAAATAAACAAAACCTCATTCACGCAACCCTTTGAAGTGTACCTTCTAAAAATCATACGACATATTTCGTTGAAAATCTTTCTCTCGTAAGATCTTAGATCAGATGAAAAAATGTTGATCTCTTTTCAGAAATTCAAAGATCACAAACAGGTGGGACATCTCTGAATTTAGTAAATAAATATTCATCATCATCATCATCAGCGTTGTAATCATCGTTATCATTGTGATCCTGATCGTTTCGCCGTCGTCTTCATCGTCTATGTCATCACTATGACAATTACTATCATTGCCAT
>JADBJO010014862.1:0-2500 GCA_016801955.1 Conus betulinus
GGTCAGTTGTTCAACCTACCATTTTTTGGTCAGTTGTTCAACCTACCATTGATTGGTCAGTTGTTCAGCCTACCATTGATGGTCAGTTGTTCAGCCGACCATTGTTTGGTCAGTTGTTCACATTGTTTTGGTCATACCATTGATTGGTCAGTTGTTCAACCTACCATTGTTTGGTCAGTTGTTCAACCTACCATTGATTGGTCAGTTGTTCAGCCTACCATTGATTGGTCAGTTGTTCAAGCCTACCATTGATTGGTCAGTTGTTCAACATACCATTGATTGGTCAGTTTTCAAACCTACCATTGATTGGTCAGTTGTTCAACCTACCATTGATTGGTGGTCAGTTGTTCAGTTGCCTACCATTGATTGGTCAGTTGTTCAACCTACCATTTGTTGGTCAGTTGTTCAACCTACCATTGATTGGTCAGTTGTTCAACCTACCATTGTTTGGTCAGTTGTTCAACCTACCATTAATTGGTCAGTTGTTCAGCCTACCATTTGATTGGTCAGTTGTTCAGCCTACCATTGATTGGTCAGTTGTTCAACCTACCATTGATTGGTCAGTTGTTCAACCTACTGTTGTGTGGTCAGTTGTTCAACCTACCATTGATTGGTCAGTTGTTCAACCTACCATTGATTGGTCAGTTGTTCAACATACCATTGATTGGTTAGTTGTTCAGCCTACCATCGATTGGTCAGTTGTTCAACCTACCATTGATTGGTCAGTTGTTCAGCCTACCATTGATTGGTCAGTGGTTCAACATACCATTGATTGGTTAGTTGTTCAACCTACCATTGATTGGTCAGTTGTTCAACCTACCATTGATTGGTCAGTTGTTCAACCTACCATTGATTGGTCAGTTGTTCAACCTACTGTTGTGTGGTCAGTTGTTCAGCCTACCATTGATTGGTCAGTTGTTCAACCTACCATTGATTGGTCAGTTGTTCAACCTATGTTGTGAGGTCAGTTGTTCAACCTACCATTGATTGGTCAGTTGTTCAACCTACCGTTGTGTGGTCAGTTGTACAACCTACCATTGTTCAGTCAGTTGTTCACCTACCGTTGTGTGGTCAGTTGTTCAACCTACCATTGTTCGGTCAGTTGTTCAACCTACCGTTGTGTGGTCAGTTGTTCAACCTACCATTGTTCGGTCAGTTGTTCACCTACCGTTGTGTGGTCAGTTGTTCAACCTACCGTTGTGTGGGCAGTTATTCACCCTACCGTTGTGTGGTCAGTTGTTCAACCTACCATTGTTTGGTCAGTTGTTCAACCTACCATTGTTTGGTCAGTTGTTCAACATACCATTTGTTCGGTCAGTTGTTCAACCTACCGTTGTTTGGTCAGTTGTTCAACCTACCGTTGTGTGGTCAGTTGTTTCAACCTGCCGTTTGTGTGGTCAGTTGTTCAACCTGCCGTTGTGTGGTCAGTTGTCAACCTACCGTTGTGTGGTCAGTTGTTCAGCCTACCGTTGTGTGGTCAGTTGTTCAACCTACCGTTGTGTGGTCAGTTGTTCAACCTACCGTTGTGTGGTCAGTTGTTCAACCTACCGTTGTGTGGTCAGTCGTTCAACCTACCGTTGTGTGGTCAGTTGTTCAAACCTACCGTTGTGTGGTCAGTTGTTCAACCTACCGTTGTTTGGTCAGTTGTTCAACCTAACGTTGTTTGGTCAGTTGTTCAAACCTAACGTTGTTTGGTCAGTTGTTCAACCTACCGTTGTGTGGTCAGTTGTTCAACCTAACGTTGTGTGGTCAGTTGTTCAACCTAACGTTGTGTGGTCAGTTGTTCAAACCTAACTAACGTTGTGTGGTCAGTTGTTCAACCTAACGTTGTTTGGTCAGTTGTTCAACCTAACGTTGTGTGGTCAGTTGTTCAACCTACCGTTGTGTGGTCAGTTGTTCAGCCTAACGGTGTTTGGTCAGTTGTTCAACCTAACGTTGTTTGGTCAGTTGTTCAACCTAACGTTGTGTGGTCAGTTGTTCAACCTAACGTTGTGTGGTCAGTTGTTCAACCTAACGTTGTGTGGTCAGTTGTTCAACCTAACGTTGTGTGGTCAGTTGTTCAACCTACCGTTGTTTGGTGTTGTTCAGCCTACCGTTGTTGGTCAGGTGTTCAGCCTACCGTTGTTTGGTCAGTTGTTCAACCTAACGTTGTTTGGTCAGTCGTTCAACCTACCATTGTTTGGTCAGTTGTTTCAACCTACCGTTGTGTGGTCAGTTGTTCAACCTAACGTTGTTTGGTCAGTTGTTAAACCTACCATTGTTTGGTCAGTCGTTCAACCTGCCGTTGTTTGGTCAGTTGTTCAACCTACCGTTGTGTGGTCAGTTGTTCAACCTACCGTTGTGTGGTCAGTTGTTCAACCTACCGTTGTTTGGTCAGTTGTTCAACCAACCGTTGTTTGGTCAGTCGTTCAACCTACCGTTGTGTGGTCAGTTGTTCAACCTGCCGTTGTTTTTGGTCAGTTGTTCAACCTACCGTTGTGTGGTCAGTTGTTCAACCTAC
>JADBJO010014862.1:12500-25000 GCA_016801955.1 Conus betulinus
AGCATTCTTAGGGTTCTTTTCTCTTGAACGAGTGAGTGTGTAAATGGCTGACCTGAACCATTAAAAAAAAAATATTGGTTGTTTTTAATGCTTAGTATTTGAGGAAAAAAAAGAGCAATGATTCTCTTTTGTTATTATTCCTGTACCATTGCGTGATTTATGCTTGCCCCTTGGACAGTTCACTCACTGCCACCTCCCTCTCTTGATTATTTACTGATTTTTTTTGGCATTGATGGCCGATTGTATTGCTCTTTTTCCCCGTATCCCTGAATTTCTGTCTCATTGATTATTTCTGTCTTTTCGTTTTTCGTTTGGACATAGTTTTGAAACCTGTTTTGCTTTTGATAGCAATTGTTTGTATTTGGTCCACTTGTTTTGTGTCCGGTTGGACAGGACAGTATTTCATTATGGCAAGAAGGCTAAGGAAGAAAGTCCTGTTGTGTCCTGTATAGACGAGGACAAAGTTTTTTTGCTAAACATTTACAGCGAGGTAAGGTATGTGGTTTTGGAGGGTGAGTCTCTATTGGCCTGTATGGATAAATGCATTGCTCAAGATATGGAAAGAGAGGGAAAAAATCAAAAGGAAAAAAATGCAGGAAAAAGAGATAACTAAAAGAGAGCAAGTACATATGCAAGAGGAAACTAAAAGAGAGCACGAGCGAATGCAAGAGGAAACTAAAAGCAGAGAGAGAGAGAGAGAGGGGGGGGGGGGGACTAAAAGAATACAGTTTCGAGTGACTTCTGAGCAAAGTGCAGTCTCAGGACAGGACAATGACAGCCAGGCTTCTGGTTTGTCCAGGTTTAACGCCCTCGTCCTACTTTTCCTAAGCTGCCCCCTTTTAAAGAACGAACTGATGATATAGAGACAGTTATTTGTTTCGTTTTGAAACCTATGCTCGTTCCTTAGGTTGGTCTGAGAGTTTGTCGGGATTTTGTCGGGCTATTGTGGTTCTCGGCGTACTCTGTCTGGAGTTCTTCACATGTTCTTTTGGCCTGGAATGACTGTTGACGTAGCGAAGTATGTTGCTTCCTGTGATGTGCGCCAGCAGACGGTATCAAAAGGAAGAGTTTGTCCAGTACCCCTTGTGTCTGTTCCACTCATCAGTTCTCCATTTGATCGGTCCCAAAATTTGGGGACACGTCGGAACGGAACAGGGGAACCTGAAAAGCCGGTTCACACACACACACACACACACACACACACACACACACACACACACACACACACACACACACACACACACACACACACACACACACACACACACGCACGCACACACACACACACGCACGCACGCGCGCACGCGCCCACGCATGCACGCACGCACGCACACGCACATGTGCGCGCGCATATACACATAAACATGTCTCTGTATGCATGTATGTAGATAGGTATGTGCGTACGTAAGTTTGTTTGTATGTCTGTCTGTCTGTCTGTATGTATGTATGTTTGCATGTTTGCATTTTTATGTATACATATATGTGTGTGTGTTCGTATGGGGATGATCTGTTTGGAGGAAGCCTTCCTTGAGAATGATGTTGATGTCCAGGTAGGGGATGGAGACAGGTGATGATTTGTAGGTGAATTTGACGGTGGGGGTAGAAATGTGTTGATGAGGTTACGGACTGATCGCGTTCTTTGAGTTTTTTTTTTTGTCCAAAACAGGAACATGTCAGCTTCCAGAAACAACTGTTGACGATGATATGACTTTGAGCGAGCAGGCTGACCTCTAACCATCCCATGAAGATGTTTGCCACGGTGGGGGCCATAGCCCTATCCCTCCCCCCCCCACACCCACCCTCCCTCCCCCATTGCTGTCCCGAATTCTTGTTTGTAGTCGGTGTCCTCAAAATGGAACACACAACACACACACACACACACACACACACACACACACACACACACACACACACACACACACACATGCGCGCTCACGCACACACACACACACACACACACACACACACACACACACACACACACACACACACACACACACACACACACTCGCGCACGCACGCACGCACACACGCACACACACACACACACGCACGCACGCACACACAGACATATCAGTTAATCTATCTATCGATCTATCTGTCTGTCTATCTGTCTGTCTATCTATCTCTCTCTCTCTATCTATCTATCTATCTATCTATCTATCTATCTATCTATCTATCTATCTTTCTATCTGTCTAAAGAAACAATGCTGAAGCCCTGTCCCGATGCTTGTCTTCACCAACGAAGAGGCAATGCAAATTTAGAGACCATCCTAGAAATAATGTATTATTTAAAAACAAACAAATAAACAAACAAAAGAAGGTCTGATGCGCTGCAACAAGAAATTCTACTCCAGCTGGTGCTCCGAACGAGGGAACACTCCTCCAGTGTGTAGAACAGCAGGACCAGCCAGCGAAACTGTTTCGCTCTCTTTAAAGCTCATCAGGCGAGCTACTAGGTCCAGGTAACCACTGATGAAAAGCTCATTATACAGATAGAAAAGACACTCCCTCCTTTCCGGTAGACCCTTCCTGCGTAAATGAAAAGCGTCTTTACGAAACAAAGAGGGCCGTGGCGTGAACGGTAAAGTAAGAACTTTGATTAAAATGACACCATTGAATCATCCAAACAAGGTGACGATATAAAAGACATGGCCTGTATGGGCCAGCAACCAGCAGACACACAGCCGAGTTCCACTGATGGGTTCTGGCCAGGAGACAGAAGGTGACACTGGTCGTTAGACAATGCAAATGTCTCTGTGTTCAAAACAGACTTGGATAGTACCCATACGCTGCTAAAACAAGCTTAAACAGGTACACTCAAACGCACTTTTTTTTTGCATCCCATCAGCCACTCCTTCGATGCCCCCACCCCCCCCCCCCCCCCCCCCCCCCCTTTCTCCCCCCCCAACCTCTCCCTTCCGTGTCTGCCCACCATCACTCTCCCACTTTTTTAATGCCTCGTGTGTGTGTGTGTGTGTGTGTGTGTGTGTGTGTGTGTGTGTGTGTGCGTGAATGTGTGTATGTGCGTGTGTGTGTGTGTGTGTGTGTGTTTTCAGTCCTCTCCAGACCCCCGTCTTCGCCTTTCATTCAGTGGGTATGTCATGCTACAGTCCCCTCCTTAGAGAGATCTTCGAAAGCCATCTCTCACCTTCGGCGACCTCACACGTTCCAGCTCAGCAATAATGTAGGACCCCGCAGCATGTTTGCATTAATTGCTAAGACAGCGTTCCTCCCAAGCCGCGCTGCAGGCGACAAGGCCAGGGTTATATAAGGTGGACAAAAGGGAGATCACCTGACAGGTGCGCCTCATCCTTCACCTGTGGCAGACCGTGCAGCTCCGCCATGAGAAGCCTCATCTTCACCTTTCCTCGGCGCCTCCATGCTGGCTGCCTCCGTGGACAGTTCGGGACCACACGAAGCCTCTGGCTACGGACACGGGGGGCCGGGGCATGGCGGCCACCATCCAGAATTCTCTTACAAAGACCTGCACCAGCTGGAGCAGTTCATCCACAGTGAGTGCATTCTAGTCAGATTGATCGTGATCGTGGTGATGAGAGAATCACGTCACACCCTTATGCCATAACCGTCATCTCAGTACCTTGGAACATTGGTTCAAAACTCATGAGATTAGAAATCTGGAACTCGATTCTGCCAGTATGTGTGTGTGTGTGTGTGTGTGTGTGTGTGTGTGTGTGTGTGTGTGTGAGAGAGAGAGAAAGAGAGAGAGAGAGAGACTCTGACATTGACACTGATTTTAGTTTATTGTCCATTTAGCTCTTGAATCCTACAGACAAGGGGAGAAAAATCGTATTCACCGGTCGAAAAGCTGAAATTTCACTTGAACACACTCATTCATACACATGTCTTTCACCATTTCTTCTCTTTTCATCATGCCACCCTGACTCTCTCCCTCTCCTTCCACTTCGCCGCTCCCTTCCCCTTCTCCCCTGTCCCCACTCCACTACACACACACACACACACACACACACACACACACACACACACACACGCACGCACGCACGCACGCACGCACACGCACACACACACACACACACACACACACACACACACACATTGGATCATCCCGAAATTAACCAGTGCATTGTTCAATGATCAAGTTTCTCATGTACATGGCTTCAGCTGCATGCTTAGCCAGTTCTTTACATACCCTTCATTAGGATTAGATGACAATACAGCAGTACTTGATCCAGTTGGACAGTATGATATAGAATTTAACGCACTGCAGCATTAACGTTTGTCAGAATAAGCAGTACAACAAAACATTAAGTGCTCTTCAGTTTCACATTCGCTTCTACAAGATGGGCAGATCATGTCATCTGAATTTTCGTGACTTAAAAAACCGTTGCGTACAATTTTTCAGACCACTATCCCTCAGTCTGAATCTGATGAAAGATATCTCAGTGCCATTGATGTGTAACCAATGTAAGGTACTTTCCTGCCTGAGAAATGCTTTTAAAAGAACAGAAGTATCTACATCAATCACTACCATCTATTTCTACATGCCAGGTTTGTCTGGAACAGGAAATGAGTCTGTCTTTGGATTCGAGCATGAAACCATATTCATAATCAACTCCTTGTCTGAGCCAAACAATACAAAAGCCATTTTAAGTCAGAGTCTTCTGTAGATTTGACATCCAGTCAAAGTGACCCGATTCGTGTTTTAACATGAGCATTTCATAAGCTTGTCTATATTTTTGCCGTGTGGTTCTGACTAGTTTTTACCAATATCTAACGCATTTTATAGCCGTAATACGTAAAGAATATCTCCCAGTTTCTCCACACATCAGCTTGCTAAATGCGGGAGGAAAAAATCAATTTTTTATAAAAGCAAAATTATGAACATTTTCAATTTGGTAAATACTTTGTTCTAGAATGGGTTTGTCAGAAGGGGTTCAAGATGGGTGCCAAACAGCATCCAAAACAACTCTAGGTCCATCGTGTTTAGTTTTCTTTATGACTTGAGTATTTCACCACCACCACCTTTTCTGTTCTGTTCGTTATTCATTACAAATATCTGACAAAGCATTGCTAAGGCTCAACTTAGCGGTAAAGGCCATCCCTAAATGTTTGTAAGAATTAGATACATTTACGTCTTCATTTCCACAGAACCATTTTTCTCTGGCGCTCAAATAATCACCTTTTCTAAAACCCGTAACGTTTTTCTTTTTTGCTCGATTGACTGTTAACTGCAATCGATCTGCTTCTGTCTGTAGACTATCAATTTGATTCTGAAGCCCTGTAACAATCGGATAGTAAAAGGACACTGTCGGCAAACAACAAAAGAAAGATTTCATTTGCACCAGGAATGCCATGTTTTCCATCATTAGATAAATCAACAGCCAATTCATTGATGAAAAACGGGAATACGAGGAGGCTTAGTAGACAACCTTGTTTTACACCTCTTGGGCATTCAGAACAGTCATAACAGCAACACTTGTCTAGCTAACACAGAATCTTAAGCACTTCGTTTAGCTTTATGAAATTTTCCGTTCACACCACATTTCTCAAGTCTGCCCATAGGGTGTTTTCTATTCGCAGAATCAAACGCCTTTTGGAAGTCCACACAAGCAATGTATACACCTTATTAACAACACTTGTAAAGGTGATGTCACGATACTTATCTGGCATGTTTGCGTCTTCTTTTTATACATTGGTACTGCCATAGATTTCGACCACTCATTTGAAAAAAAAAACACTCAGATCAGACAGTTCATTGAAATAAATCACTAAGTAATCAATATTTTTTTTTCGCTTCCATGTTTCAACATTTCCCAGATCATTTTGTGGGAACCAGCACTTTTTTTTTTTCAGTTTTGAAATGACTGATGCTGGCTAAAACCTGATGCCTGGAAATGGGTTCATTGAACAAATCATCAGTCATCTCTTATTTCATCTTCCTTGTTAACCTAAACATTTTCCTCCGGAGAAGATGAAATGTCCAGATTAGAAACATTACAGAAATGCTTATACCAGTGTTCGATTGTAATATAGTTGTATATGATTGACTTTCTATTTGCTGGTTTAATTGTTTCATAAACAAAACCTTCGATTGCTAATTTATTGTTTAAGTTTTACATAATCTCGTTTGATCTAACCTGTCTTCTTTTTTCTTCTTTAACCTTTTTTTTTGTTTGTTTGTTTCCCTAACAAAAGCTTCTCTTTTTGTGTACGTGTTTTCTTTGAAGCGCGCTTCTCTGTTAGATTGTTGGGACTTACATGATGTGAGACATAAACACTTTACAGCAGGTCCCACAAGAACCTCGTTCAGAGTTGTCCCACCCGATATAATATTTGAATTTCTGAAGGAGACTAATATTTTTCATCTGGTCTAAGATTGTACGGCGGAAAGATCTTTTAACAACATTTCCGGTGTGTTTTAAGAAGGTGTGTTTTTAAAGGGTTGTGTGATTTGTTTTTAAGAATGACTTGTAAGTTGACTTCAAAGAGGCGACAGCCCTGACATGGCTCTTTGACGCCAGCTGGACTGTTAGCAACATTACCGCACCTTACCTTAATTTAAAAAAAAAAAAAACGGAGAAATGCATGCAGTTCTAAGCACTGAGACTAAAATTTCATGCATGTGAATTCTAACGAAGGAAACTTAGATTTTCTTCTCAACTAAACTGTACGGAACATACCTAAAAAACAACAACACAACAACAAAAGAAATCACTTAGTACGATTGCAATGGACAATTAATAAGACGTATCTAACCAACTTCATTTTGCAAAAGATGAAAATTGTTACCGATACAAACAAATGTGATTATAGTGTCGATGAAGCAGATTTGTTGAACATTTCTTTTACCAGTGCTCGTCAGTGTTTGCATTTTGGAAAAAAAATATTAAAAATCTGACATTGGCGTAGTTGTCAACGTAATGAAACAAATGGTTTGGATTTCAAAGTGAGGAGATAAACACAAACAGAGAATTTCCATGATAAATCATGCTAATATTATAGGTAAGATATGTATTTGTATTGCGAAAACACAATCCCGAGTATTGCTTCAAATAATCTTTTATCACCAAAAACGTAAGTGGAAAACAATTTAGTGTGTTGATATATGTAACAATGAATATTCAAATGGATAGCACATACATCGCAAATCGTCAGTATACTGAAAATGGAATAATTCAGGAAAACAGTACCACTGATCAGAAAAAAAAGGGGGAAACAAAACATGCGATTTGGGCAAACTGTACGTATGGCAGCTATTTGTGTTTCAGTAGTATCAATATCACAGGAAACGATAACACAGCATGAGAAATATTGAAACATTCTCTCCACCACCACCACCACCTCTCTCTGTCTCTGTCTCTGTCTGTCTGTCTGTCTGTCTGTCTGTCTGTCTCTCTCTCTCTCTCTCTCTCTCTCTCTCTCTCTCTCTCTCTCTCTCTCTCTCTCTCACACACACACACACACACACACACACACACACACACACACACACACACTACTATCTCTCTCTCTCTCTCTCTCTCTCTCTCTCTCTCTCTCTCTCTTTTCTCTCTCTGTTTTTCGATGTATCTATCAATGCGTCTGTCTGTCTGTCGTTCTGACGTTCTGTCTGTCGCTCTATCTGTCCTTCTGTCTGTCTGTTAGTCTGTCTGTTAGTCTGTCTGTCTGTTTATCCATCTTACTATCTTCCCAGGTGTTGGGGCCGAGAAGTTGCAGGCAAGGAAGCGAGTGGACATGCTGAAAGCACAGAAGACTAACTTGCTGACCAAGCTGGAGTGGGTTAGGAATGACGTCCTTCCCCGGTTCTGGAGCACTCAGGGAGCCCAGGACGACAACCTGCGCCACATCAAGAATGAGGTGAGGACCCCAACACATCAGCTTGGTGACTTTCCTTCCCGGAAGTCGTTGTGGCTCAGTGGGTAAGCTAGGGGTAGATGAGCTTCGAAGTGGCAGTCAGAAGTAAAGGGGGTCGATCATTCATGGACGAACCAAGATAACGGTAGCTATAATTGAAAGAAAAAAAAAGGGGGAGGGGGGGGAGGAATGGGAAGAGCGCTGATCCCGGTCAAGGTCAAACGAATCCTGGATCTGGCCTTAAAGTCAGTTCATGAGTGAACACGGCATTATTCTCTCGCGCGAGAGAACCAAATAGATGGCACCGACTGCAAGAGTTACTTTCCGTTCACTTTGTTCTGGAATAAAATCTAGAGTGAGAAATACGAGTAGTCCAAAATCTGTATTTCCAGAACTTAGCAACCAACAAAAAGATATAACCTATAGATCGTCCTCAGGTGGCAACAGTAACTGCAAAGTAATCAAGCTCAGTAGTGAATGGGCGATCAGGCTCAGTGGCAAATGGGCGATCAAGCTCAATGGTAAATGGGTGACAAGCTCAGTGGAAAATGGGCGATCAAGCTCAGTGGTAAATGGGTGATCAAGCTCAGTGGTAAATGGGCGATCAAGCTCAGTGGTAAATGGGTGACAAGCTCAGTGGTAAATGGGCGATCAAGCTCAGTGGTAAATGGGTGATCGATCTCAGTG
Organism: Conus betulinus; assembly: GCA_016801955.1. Lineage (NCBI taxonomy): Eukaryota > Metazoa > Mollusca > Gastropoda > Neogastropoda > Conidae > Conus > Conus betulinus. Next base: position 21,024 of record JADBJO010014862.1, read on the forward strand.
GTAAATGGGCGATCAAGCTCAGTAAATGGGGTAAGCTCTGTGGTAAATCGATCAAGCTCATTGGTAAATGGGTGGTAAATGGGCGATCAAGCTCATGGGTGTGTAAATGGGTGACAAGCTCAGTGTGGTGACAATGGGCGATCAAGCTCAGTGGTAAATGGGCGATCAAGCTCAGTGGTAAATGGGCGATCAAGCTCAGTGGTAAATGGGCGATCAAGCTCAGCGGTAAATGGGCGATCAAGCTCAGCGGTAAATGGGCGATCAAGCTCAGTGTAAATGGGCGATCAAGCTCAGTGGTGGGGTAAATGGGCTCAGTGGTAAATCAAGCTCAGGGTATCATGGGCTCAAGCTCAGTGGTAAATGGTGCGATCTCAGTGGTAAATGGGGCGATCAAGCTCAGTGGTAAATGGGCGATCAAGCTCAGTGGTAAAGCTCTCAGTGGTAAATGGGCGATCAAGCTCATTGGTAAATGGGTGGCAAGCTCAGTGGTAAATGGGCGATCAAGCTCAGTGGTAAATCAGTGGTAAATGGGCGACAAGCTCATTGGTAAATGGGTGGCAAGCTCAGTGGTAAATGGGCGATCAAGCTCAGCGGTGAATGGGCGATCAAGCTCAGTGATCAAAATGGATAATGGGGTGACAAGCTCAGTGGTAAATGGGCGATCAAGCTCAGTGTAAATGGGTGAACGATCTCAGTGGTAAATGGGCGATCAAGCTCAGTGGTAAATGGGTGACAAGCTCTGTGGTAAATGGGCGATCAAGCTCATTGGTAAATGGGTGGCAAGCTCAGTGGTAAATGGGCGATCAAGCTCAATGGTAAATGGGTGACAAGCTCAGCGGTAAATGGGCGATCAAGCTCAGCGGTAAATGGGCGATCAAGCTCAGCGGTGAATGGGCGATCAAGCTCAGTGATAAATGGGTGACAAGCTCAGTGGTAGATGGGCGATCAAGCTCAGTGGTAAATGGGCGATCAAGCTCAGTGGTAAATGGCCGATCAAGCTCAGTGGTAAATGGGTGATCATCTTGACGACTGGAGTCAAGATCCACCGTCTGATCGGAGTTGCACCACATGACATCGCCAAACACTAACGGCTGCATTTTATGACCACATCCCACCCCATCTTCCCACTAAGTTCGTCACAAACACGTAGCTTTACAAAAATGTGAAAATTTGAACATCAACAAGCTTATGCTTATAGTGTGTTCAAATATTTATAATTACACATGTAGACAAGGAAATGACAGGATACTTTTAAAGTTACTATGCTAAAAACAAATACGCAAGAAACAAACAAACAAAAAATACATACCCACACGTATACAAAAATGTAAATATATACATGTACATAAACATACTTTACACATACACATAAATGCAAACACGTCCAAAATTGAGGAAAAATAAGAAAAGATAGTAGTAAGCAAAGTAAACACTAAAGACTATAAAATGCATGATAGTCAACCACTCACACATCATTAACGTTTTTTGAAGCGTTTTGAGAGAGAGAGAGAGACAGAGACAGAGAGAGAGAGAGAATATTTTCTGCTCTAAGATTTCATTTTCATAAACATATGTATCATTACCGCATGCGAAGTTTTTCATGTTTTTCAAAACGTTTTTGATTGTTTAATAAAACGATGAACAGCTTTGAATATAGCTTCGTTATCCTCACGTCGGAGGGATTGCTTGCCACGAAGAAGAATACCAACTTCGAGTAGACTGGGTGCAAGGGTGGAAATCGTGTCTTTTCTGATGTTAGTGTATTTAGGACAATATAATAGAAAGTGTTCGGCCGTTTCTGAACCAGTGCCACACATTGACAAACTGGATCTGCTTTAAGATGACGGTTAACAAGGTCTTGATTTAGATCACTCAACAAAGTCTTGATTTAGATCACTCAACAAGGTCTTGATTTAGATCACTCAACAAGGTCTTGATTTAGATCACTCTCCAACTTTTCGCTCTCCTCAGCCCCCACCCCCACCCCCCACCCCTCTCCCCCCTCCCCCCACCCTTCTTCCCCACTCTCCTGAAATGGTCATCCTCCCTGGTCAGCCAAACCATATTCAGTTTCATATAGTTCACCAGCCACCGTGCTGTGAAGTGGTGTGAGAGCTGGAAGGTAGTGCGTTCCATTCCGGTTGGAGGGATTTATTTGTCGGACTTTTTTTTCTTTTTCTATCCCTGTCGGCATCCTATCCGGAGTTCAGCGTGCTGTCGATTCCAGTGGGAAGCACGGAACCACTGAGTCGACTTTCGTACAGTGTATCTGAGAGTGTTGGTCAAATTTCTAACCAAAACTGCAGGTGTCTGTATTTCCCGGGTTCGGCTGACACCAGGATATGATATGAAATGGAACGTAGACCACAGGCCTGTCAAGTAGCCTCTGACCAGAATGAAACTATACAGCATCATTTTATCATTATCAATCCTCTTCAATCGTACAGAAGTTTTTTTTTTAACCATGCCCTTTGATGCGCTGCCCTCGTGGTCACCTTAGTTTTTATTTCTTTGTCCAGGTCCATGCCAGAGGTGAGTTCGACTTACAAGCGTTGGTACAGGCAAAATCAGCCATTATTGTCGTCAGTAGGAGCCGTAGTCGTAGTCATTTGTGTTCTACGTATGTCAGATTGCAACAGGCAAAATCAGCAATTATTGTGGTCAGTAGGAGCCGTAGTCATTTGTGTTCTACGTATGTCAGATTGCAACAGGCAAAATCAGCCATCATTGTGGTCAGTCAGTAGGAGCCGTAGTCATTTGTGTTCTACGTATGTCAGATTGCAACAGGCAAAATCAGCAATCATTGTCGTCAGTAGGAGCCGTAGTCATTTGTGTTCTACGTATGTCAGATTGCAACAGGCAAAATCAGCAATCATTGTCGTCAGTAGGAGCCGTAGTCATTTGTGTTCTACGTATGTCAGATTGCAAACAGGCCAAAATCAGCAATCATTGTCGTCAGTAGGAGCCGTAGTCATTTGTGTTCTACGTATGTCAGATTGCAAGAGGCACGTCTGAACACTGCAGTGACTCAGAGGCAGAGCAGTCTCTTCTGTGGTGGTGACGATTTGATGATTACTTCTCACGGACTGCTACTGTAAAGTCCACAACAACAACAAATCTGGTCGTGGTTGTCTCGCATATGGGAGTTGGGATGGTGGCATGCCACAGAAAGGACACTGCGAATTAGGGGAAAAAAGGCACTGAATGCAATGATGTGTAGACTGTGCCTTCGGGGCAATTCGGATTTAGAGAATCAACAATTAAAGCTTCCGGATAAACAAAGTATGAGAAGGTCGCACCCCTCCCCTCACACACACAACGCAAAGACACACACGCACGCACACACACACACACACACACACACACACACACACACACACACACACACACACACACACACACACACACACACACACACACACACACACACACACACACACACACACACACAACACGCACGCGCAAACACACACACACACACATGCAGGACAACGATTCCCCTAATCTGAACACAGACAAAAACGTAAAACATCTGTGTTACATATGCAGATCACCTGTTAGGTCTCCCGACTTTCAAAGCTAAGCAACAAAATGGTCTGAATATTCTTTATGAGTCCTGCGACGAATTGGGACTTCAAATCAATCAAAAGCACAACACGTTTTTACAAAACCGATCCTAAAACACTCCATGTGTTCAACACAGATTCAATATCATATACGTTGCACACCAATTCGTAAGGTCATTTTTCATGAGAACAGTAAAAGTTGTACGCGTGCATGACCATCCTATAAAGCGAAGCAAACAAAGCGCACCCTGAAGTAATGCATCGTAATGATTTGCCGATGACACCAATGTCAGCTTAAGGCTGTAGACTGCTTTAGTGTACACTCTACAACAGCTGACTTTATTTTCAGTAGAGCTTTTCCCAGGCATTCTTTTCCGAAAAAATTAAAATGGATATGAAATGTTACCAGAG
>JADBJO010014862.1:32500-34616 GCA_016801955.1 Conus betulinus
GCATCATCATGGGTACTGCCTGCGCCATGGGTCACAGAGCTGTAGCTTGCTGTCATGCGTTGTGCAGACATGTCATCAGTGTCTTTCACGAAAACATTGGTGTGCATAGACGTATCCCTAATGTATCCCCCAGTTCCAGTCACGTCACAGTGACATTTTGTACTGATGTACTTGTACTCGATTCCAGCCGGAACTCATTCAAATTGATCATCGTGTAAGATATTTTCTACTGGATGGTTCTGATATTGTGCTATCATAACGATCATCCTGAGGGACACCACTAGACTGTTTTGATGTGTTTTCAATACTGCTAGGTCTGTCGTGGGTCGTATTGCGTTAAAACCACGGCTGTATCCAGGGTGATCTGCATAACTGTTGTATCCAGAGACACTGTGGCTGGGTCGAGTTTGCGCCATGACTGTATCCAGTTGCTTCCTGGCTGTCAGCGACTGTAAAGCCCCTACGCTCGGTTGAATCGTTATGTTTCAGTTGAATCAGCCTCGTCTGCTGGTCTGTGCTCATACTCTACTAAGAAGTCAAAGGCAGGGGTCCTCAGTGATGAGTTGAGTTACGTTTTTGACGAGACTATCGTCATCATCCGATGGAATCTGAAACAATAGTACCGAGTCTTTAAAACGTCTCAAAAGCGTGGGTGTTTGTGAGGAGGGGGTGGGGTGGGGGAGACTGAAGATGAATGGCAGGGGTTGTAGTGGTGGCGTGTGTGTCTGTGTATATATATATATATATATATGTGTGTGTGTGTGTGTGTGTGTGTGTGTGTGTGTGTGTGTGTGTGTGTGCATACGTGCGTGCGAGCGAGCGTGCGTGTGTGTGTGTGTGTGTGTGTGTGTGTGTGTGTGTGTGTGTGTGTGTGTGTGTTCGTGTGGGTGTGGGTATGGGTGTGCGTATGCGAGGGAGGGACGGGGGAGCACAGCTATTAAGTGCAGACAGTGGGTATGCCGGATCTGTCAGATTGGTGCATTTCTTGGTAATAAGGAGCCAATGAGTTGTTCAGTGTCTGGCATTATGAGGAGTTTAAAAAACCGTCTTTGGTAAGTGATTTTGCTTTATTTCTGGTTTACTGTGGTTGGATTGAGTTTATGGCATTTAGAGAAGGGTGGTGTAAATAGCATGAAGAAATTGGTTTCAGAAGATTGTCTTGTGTTCTTGGTGAACCTGCGTCTATCTCTCTCATATGATAACTAGGCTGGCCTTTTTCTGCTGGTTTAATGATAATATCCTGTCGTTGTCTCAGTGACTCCAGAGATTTCTACTCTTCCCTCGAGAGGCTGTATATCAAATTGATATTGCATTTCATTATGAAAGATGTATTATGGAAAAAAAAAGAAAACCAGCAGAAGAACTAGCATTAGCTATAGCAGATCCAGGTGCTTCTTCATAGCTGTAATAAATCTATGCCTTACGTCGTAACCTGTTAACGTCATAATTGACCACAACACTAAGTCTTATCATAGTGGTTTTTGATGATAAAGGCGAGTCACAAATGTATGTACACAATCTAGTTGAGCAGACAAACAATCAGCAAACGTAAATCCATGGTGAAAACGAAAAATACTACATGTTGGTGACAATAACCCCCAGTTACTGTCATAAAGTAAAGCCTGTAAACCAGAAACTACAAATGCGTAGGACAACTGAATGGCTACAGACCCCAATCCCCCCCCCCCACCCCCCCCACCCCCCCCCCCCCCACCCCCCCCCCCCCCCAATCCCCCCCCCCCCCCCCCCCCCCCCCCCCCCCCCCCCCCAAAAAAAAAAAAGTCCTGTGTTGACAAGAATGTCCATTGTCTGTCGCCATTCCAAATCAAAGAAATTATAGCACTACTTTCTAAACTTATCCCTGACAGTTAACCCCACTTTTCTGAAAAAGTGAGAGAAAAAAAAAAACAGAAATTATATCCTTTCAGCGTTTTCACTTCTACAACACAATATCTCCGTTTCCTTTCAGCCCAACAGGACTCCTGCAAAGAGTGATCCCGTGTATTTTTCTTCTGACCTCTCTCGCTCTCTCTCCATCGTCCTGTCTGTTTGTCCTGTTTCTGTCTGTCCTGCTCTGTCTGCCTTTCTCTGTCTCTGGCTAATCTCTCTGTCCTCT
>JADBJO010014863.1:0-5000 GCA_016801955.1 Conus betulinus
CACTCGACAGAAAAGAAGTGCCAACAGCAAAGTACAGCGTACACATGATAATTAATGCTCACAATGTTGCATTTTGATTTTTTCCCCCATCAAACAGGGTGAGAATCTTCTGCAGCTTGTATAAGTCATTCATTGATAGCCTGATATCATGAATTCCGGTGTCATATTTTTTTTCCATGCTTGAATGAGGATGTGTTCCTTACTCACTTGAGAGGAAAAGCTTTTCATCTTTCTGTTGACCACATATACTGTACATAAAGTACGACAATAAAACAAAAAAGAAAGTATGCCCCTGTGTGTGTGTGTGTGTGTGTGTGTGTGTGTGTGTGTGTGTGTGTGACATTAAATATGGGGCACACCTTTTCCCTTATGTGGTGCACCACATGCCTTTGGTGGATGGAAAGGGGGTGGAGGTGGGGGAGTATGAACTATGATGTGTCATTTTCAGTTGTGTGTATTGCATGGCTGTGCATGTATTCGCTTGTACTCTTCAGACTAGTCTACCCATTTCTAACTATCTTTGTATTCAACTCCAGAATTGGTATAACATGTTTCTCACTTATTTGACAAATAAGCATAATGAATAAATGTGTAATGGGCCTTTGCAATCTGTTCAACTTAACAGCTGTGCTTTTTTCTTTCTTAACCAATATCTGAAATAATGCCGATGTTTAGGAATTACATTGATTGGTATGCCTCTACTGGTCAGAAAATTGGTGGTTAATGCATGTTTTCTGTGTGATTGTGGATGAGACATGCCTGATGTAGTTATGTTATGCTTATGTGTGCTGCAGTCTTGTGGCTTTGCAGTTAGCTTTTGTGTAAGTTGCATGTATGGACTGGTCCACACACAGTGAAGACCACCTCAATAAAACTAAAACAAGACGGTGAATTTGTTTTCTTGCACAAGTTTACAGCACTGCATAGGCTCTGTGTGGCTGGCAGAACTGTAATGATTGAAAATTGAAACAAAATGTGTGTGTGTGTGTGTGTGTGTGTGTGTGTGTGTGTGTGTGTCTCCAAGGCATGAGTTGACAGCCCTGATGTGGCCTATTGCTGTTGGCTCGACTTTAAGCAACATGAACCTGTAATGTAGGGTGATGGCAGATTGTACAAGACAGCAAAGCATTTGTGTTGAAGATTGATTAATTTATCAGTTTTTCTTATTGAATGCAATTCATTGTTGCTATTTCGTTGTGTGTATTCAATGGTATTAGTGTACAGATGCATAAAGAAAATGGGATTACACCAAAAACAGTCTTTATTTTTCCATTTTCTCATTTTTAATTCAGAATGTGCTTTTTTGTCAGGTGTTCCTATGTCTAACTGAGGAGAAAGGTTTTGTAGTTATTAACAAACAAATGAAAAAGATGGGAAGAATTACAAAGATATGCGTGATAAATTGTTTGCGTTTTTTAGGTAATTCTTCCTTGATCCATTTATTGAATATGTTTGTTGTTATTCGTAGTCATTCTTAATGTTGTTTATTTTTATGTGAGTTTTACTTTAATGTTTTTCCAAAGATCATGCCTTTGGAGTAAGGTGAATTAAACTATACTGAACATCTCTTTGTTTGGTTATTTTTGTGTGTGTGTGTGTATGTGTGTGTGTGTGTGTGTGTGTGTGTGGTGTGTGGTCTGTCACTGGCACACTCAGTACAACCTTGCTCATGAATCAATTACAAGTTGAGAGACCCGACCCATATGAGCCTGGATGTCACACTGCCAGGGTTGTCTGCTTTTTACCTGTCTGTTAGTGAACACTTCTCAAGGGAGTCATACTTCTGCTGAGCTCGTGTGCGTGCACAGCATCCATGCGTCTCAGAAGTAGATAACAAACTCTTCCAAAAAAAGAGAAAAGGTCCTGCATGATGGCGGCAGCCAAACCTGTGTGTCTGCTACATATGCCTCTCTGATGAGCCTGATTCAGCAGACGAAAGGCCACGGAGCAGGCGATAGGAATGGTTCTGTTTTTATGATGGTTCCTATATGCTACTACTGAAGGGTTTAATATTTATAACATATTTCCCTTGATTATTCTTCCTTTCACCTTTTTTTTTTTACTTAATCAATGCCAGTTCATTAATGTAATGACAGAGGAATGGTTAGCCTACACTTGTTTTCCCCCAACTACATAATTGTTCAACATTATGTACACACACACACACACACACACACACACACACACACACACAAACACAAATGCATACATACATACAGGGAGAACACACATGCTTCATCCGTTCTATTAAGATGTCGAATTAAACGATTTTAATTTTTGCTTTGGTAAGATTCGCTCAACAATAATCTAATATATATAAAGCACGTTCTGTCTGTCTCTATCTTTCTGTGTCCTGTCTTTGCTGTTTCTTACACAAATCAGTTTTTATCTGATCTCCAATCAGGCATCGTGATTCATTACGACACTAGTCACATCAAGAGAAAATCCCTTTTCTTTTGGGCAGTCGCATTGTGACATTTTAATGCAACAGAAAATGTGACTATATAGTGAAGTGAGGTCATGTCGGGATTTGAAGCGGAACGGACGGAGGGAAAAGGGGAAGGGGGGTGGGGGTCAATGGTCGAGGGAGAGGGAGGGCATGTGGTTGAGTGAGGGAAGGGTACAAGGGAAGGATAGAAAGGGAAACAGGGCAAGGATTGTGCATGGGTCATATTGGGGAGCACAATATTAATTACATAGGCTGTTAGTCGAAAATTAAAACACAGTTTTCCTAAAACATGGTGAATTTCCTGCCACCTTTCGATATCTGAGATTTTACAGTTTTCATCTGAACAACATTAGCAGGTAAATGGGAAGAAAAAAGAGGTTCTCATCTGAACAACACGTTCAACTGGTAAATGAGAAGAAGAAAAGACCCTATACAATCGCTACTTTCGAGTTTTGCGCGGCTTGTCCACATTTGGGTATTTGTCAAGAGAAAAAGCAAAACATGCCAATCACATTCAATGCCCTGCACACAGCTAGAAATGTGACGCTATCTTCAGGATCAGGCTGTGTCCCCAGACCCTCCTCAGTACTGTTCCAGGGTGACGGAGCGGACCCTCATGGCCACGTTCTCCCCGTGCCAGGTGGGCTCCCACAGATGTCTGGCCTTCCAGAACTGACGGAACTGGTCCGCCTTGGTGGCGTTGGACTGCCAGGGCTGGGGGTAGGGGGCGTTGTCCATGCCCTCCCAGAACCATCCACCTCCCACCGACACGTTCAGGATCAGGTAGAACTGTGAAGAGTGATGAATACAGGTATAGGGCTGACCCCACTGTTGTATTGACATGGACAGTAAAGAAGAAAAAAAAAATTATAACATTTTAGTACGCTTTGGCAACCAGAGTGTGTTTTCCTGCCATGTTAAATCTGCACTCCTGCGTCTACCTCCTTAGCGAACAAAAGAGAAATTAAACATTCTTCATTTCAACCTTCCCTCCCTCTGCAAATAAAGAAGCTTCATGTACTAAGAAATCATTCTTGCCTTATCCCTTTTCTCAAACAAAAGAGTCTGATATACATATACTCAGGTTGTTTCTTATCTTTCTTTCGTAAATATAAACCACATTAAACTGCATGGTGAACAAGTGTTTCCATGCACATGACAGATTATTTCTGGCTCTTCCCTTAGGTAAACAAAGAACTCCATACATGATTTATCATTTCCCCCCCTCTTCTCTTACGATAACAAAACAGGTTTCGTAGACTGGTAGATTATTTCTACTTTTTCTGTGGGCAAATAAAAGACGTTCCATTGACAAGTTATTTCCGCCTCTTCCATTAGACAAGCAAAAGAGATTTTTGTCCATTGAAAGATTATTTCCGCATGTCATTTTTTGCAAACAAAAGAAACTCCGTACACCGACAAATGATATCGACCCTTTTTCCTTTGCAACAAAACAGCTTCCATACACATGCCGATTATTTACACTGTTCCCTTGTGCCAACTAGAGAGTCCCATACCTAGGTTATACCCACAGCCTTCCCATAGGAGAACAAAGGAGGTTCCATGCATGCAAGCATTGCTTTCACCTGTTCCCTTTAACCAACAAAAGATGACCCGGGACTCCACGTCTGGAATTCCCAGTATACCAACACACTACCCCTGCTTCCTGCCCTTCCACCGATGCTAGAGCACTTACAGGTCTGTCAAAGGGGGCGTCCTTTCCGCCACTGGCCCAGATGTTGTCTCCTGGTAAATGACTCAGCTGCCAGTAGCCCCCTGTTGGTGTGTCCCAGGCCAGCACAGTGTGTCCGTCAACCCCCAGCCTGAGAGAAGCAGTTTACCAGCATGACAGCTATGGAAACATACCAACGTCAAAAGGCAATAATAGCTGATTTCGTTCAGGAAAACAACAAAGAGATGGAAAACAGGTATCTTTATGAGGATCAACCATTCTTTTTAAAGATCACGAATGTTTTCCCTAGGGTTGTGACTGCTTTCCTTCCGGATGACACTCATTTCTCTGTCTTTGTCATTTTCGACTTCTGAGTTTGTTTGCCGCAGTATCATGGGAGCATTCTAGCATCTAAGGCGATAATTGGCGGTTTTCCTCAGGAAAACAGCTATTACGCTTATCTTCGAGGAAAATAGGATCCTGGAAAACCACATATTATCGACTTATAAAGCAAAGATGCTGCCATACTTCAGCGCGATCGTTGTCTTAGGAATAGTTATTATCCGTTGGCTGTCGATAACAAAAAGAAGTGTTCAGATCGGTTCAGTGCACATTTACATTGAACAGACTGAAAATGATTATGCGACAAGTGTTTAAAACGCACTCATACGGAAGAAAAACGTACAGGTATGAGAGGTTTCCAGTGATGAAAAATCAAGACGTTGTATCTGAAATCAAAGCACACCACACAGACACGCGCGCGAACGTGCGCACACACACACATGCACGCACGAACACACTTTCGCATGCACCTATGCAGAAATGTGTGTGCATTCTCTCTCTGTCTCTCTCTGTCTATCTCTGTCTCTCTCTCTCTCT
>JADBJO010014863.1:12500-17500 GCA_016801955.1 Conus betulinus
TAAACAAAAGGGACAAACTGCATAAGAGTCAAATGAGTATTGTGATGTTAAAAAAGAAACTTACGCTTGAATATACAATCAGACACACACTGCAATAAATGATCAATTGGTATGATATTTTAAGACACTCTTAAATAAATAAGTAAACCCGGAAATGAACGAGCATGTTCATATGTCCCAAGACAGAAAATGAGAGAATTCGAAGAGTAAGCGCAACTAAGTGACGCCTCAAAAAATGGAAATTAGGACCAAACTTTAAACGGAAATGATGGACGATACGTTAGTATCAAACCACTCTGTACAGTACATAAGCAAACACGTGCACCAGTCAGAAAAACAGGAGTATGGTGATAGAAGAAGAACACCTTACAGGTCTGATATACAGCGTGTTGTGTTTCACATAACTGTTGGCTGGTTCGGGGGTTAGCATGTGCACTTCGTTACTCTGAAAGCACATATGTGAACGGGCACGCACATGCACGCACGCACGCACGCACACACACACACATACACACACTATATATATATATATATATATATATATATATATATATATATATATATATATATATATATAAAGGGAAACCCATTAACCTCACAAACACTTGCCAATCTCTTCGAACGACGAAGACCATTACCCAATCGTGCGAACATGTGACACATGACATCGAGAATGCTTTGATAACCCAAATGCCTCTAGAGAACGGGTATGCACATTATGCCAACAAGTTAAAGCACACTTACTGAAACGGTTTGCTTTAGATTGGCCATAGCTTCACAACACACCCACACACACACACACACACACACACACACACACACACACACACACACACACGTGCACGCACACACACACACACACACACACACACACACACACACACACAAGCACACACACACTGTAGGCTCGCTCTCTCTCTCTCTCTCTCTCTCTCTCTCTCTCTCTCTCCCTCTCTCTCTCTCTCTCTCTCTCTCTCTCTCTCTCTCTCTCTCTTATGACCATGATTTGTTTTGAAACGAACCTAGCGAATACAATCCTAACCCTAATCATCTTTCTCTCTCTCTCTCTCTCTCTCTCTCTCTCTCTCTCTCTCTCTCTCTCTCTCTCTCTCTCATGACTATGCTTTGTCTGAAACCAACATAGCGACGACAGTCCTAACCCTAACCATGCCTCTCTCTCTCTCTCTCTCTCTCTCTCTCTCTCTCTCTCTCTCTCTCCCTCTCTCTCTCAAATCCCACCAACACACACACACACCTGACCTCCTCACCCCTCCACTTCCCCCCCCCCCCCCCCCCCCCCCCCCCCCCCCCCCCCCCCCTCCTCCCCTGCTGAATAACCCTTTGGCGACAGTATATTTCAAGAAATTTCCATATGAAATTATCCCCCTTTTCAGTGTGCCCCACCCCTCCTCCCCAGCCGGTGACGGCGTGTGTCCACTTGGTGAGGTCAATGGAGCCGGACGAGAAGTCATCATGGAACACGGTTGTCGCCCTTCGTTCCAAGTAACGACGAGTCATGGGACCTGCCACACGCCGCTCTGTGTCTGCTTAACAACCGAGAAACAGATGGTGTTGAAACGATCGTTTGTCTGTCTGTCTGTCTGTCTCTCTCTCTCTCTCTCTCTCTCTCTCTCTCTCTCTCTCTCTCTCTCTCTCTCTCTCTCTTCCATGCGCTCTATATTTATCCGCTCTGTTCGGCCGTCCCTTCCTCCTTCAGCCACCCCCCTCCCTCTCTCTCTCTCTCTCTCTCTCTCTCTCTCATTAATTAATTTCTGTCTCTTGATCATCGTCTCTCGGGTCAAGGTCGGGATGTAACAACATGGCGACGTGTTTTTGTTCCGCTGAGTCTTGAAAAAAAAAAAAAGTACTACTATGTTGTCCCAAGCAAGGTGGGGAAGACCTGCACCATGCCAACCTGTCTCCAACAACATAGGCAGTCTACAGGCAGGTTCATTTTTGTACTGTCAAATATTTTACGAAAAAAAATCCTGCATCAAAAACACCCTGTTGGTATTCTGCTACTGTGGCAAGGATGTGGTACAATGGCAAAACACACTACATTCGCTTCTCGATCACTTGTGAACTGTTTTGTGGCAGGACAGTTTGGTTCAAACGCTGTGATGAGTCCGTGTGCAGACCGGGTCGCTTTGGGATGCTGACAGCTATTGCAGTAGTCTTCATGTGCTTGTTTCTGTTGTCTTGTGGTGACGTTGAGCCCAATCCTGGACCGGATTCACCACAGAGGGCAGGGACAGAACAGGACACCGGAAGGATAGACCTAGTGGGTGCTGACACCCAAGCTTCGTTTTGGGCCACCTGATTCTTCGCCCATGGAAACTGATCATGAGAGAAGCCTCATGCACGGTATGTACCAGTGTATCAGAGACGGTATCAGTGATGCAATGATAGAGGCTACCAGAGAATTGAAAGAACAGCAATTTGTTACACTAAGCCTAATATGCATTTTAATCATCAAAATGGTTGAAAAGTTCCTTATACTTTGGAATTACATCCAAGAGATTCTTGAACTTGTAGTGTCTTCTGCAATTTTATATAAGTAGGGAGTTCATTCCATAAAGGGGCTACTCTGTGTGAAAAGGAAAATTTTCTTCTGTTAGTACGACAGTGCTGAATAAATATCTTTCCTTCTGCATTTCTCGTGATGCTATGTTGTGGAAGAGAAAAGAGTGAGTCAACACAAACATCATCAATCCATTAAATATTTTGTAAGTCTGTATGAGATCACCTCTTATCCTTCTGCCTTTTAATGAATGTAGATTCAAATATTGTAATCTTTCTGCATAAGATTTATCTTTGCATTCTTTTAATAGCTTTGTAGCACGTCTTTGAACTCTTTCTATTTGTGATGACTGTCTTTTCAAGTATGGAAACCAAATCGCATTTGCATATTCCAAATGAGGTCTCACGAAAGATTTATAAAGTTTTAGGAATACCTCCTTATCTAAGTAAGAGAAACTTCTCCTTATGACACCCAACATTTGATTGGCTTTATTAACTACTTTGCCAATATGTAAATCAAAAGATAACATGCTATCAAAAGTTACTCCCAAATCTTTTTTCTTTTAAGGTCTTAACTTCTGTAAACTACCATTATATCTCATATAATAAGCATGTTCTTGGTTGTTTTTTTCCAATATGCAGCACACCACATTTAGAGATATTGAAATATAATTCCATACATCTGACCAATTTTGGAGTTTATAAAGATCGTTTTGTAAATCTGAGAATCGTGAAGTTTTATCGTACAGTTTTGTGTCATCAGCAAATATTTTACAGGTGCTTTTTAATGATAATGGCAAGTCATTTATAAATACTGTAAATAATATTGGGCCCAAGATGCTACCCTGAGGTATACACTTAGTACCTTGGCTTTATTTGATCTTTCACTACCTACTCTTACAAGCTGCACCCTATTTGTCAAAAATCCTTGTATCCATTTTAATAGTTTGCCAGTTATACCATAAGCAGAAACAGATTGAGGAGGAGTTGAACCTCATGAGACTACAGTGTGAGAGCGTGCAGGAAGAAAATGACAGTCTGAAGAAAGAGATTGACTTGCTGAGAAATAAATGTGATTCTCTAGAAAATCACAGCAGGAGGAACAACCTCTTGTTTTTTTGGCATCAAGAAAGTGAAGGCCCAAGAAAATTGGGGGGAGTGTGAACTAAAGGTGAGATCTGTGATCAGAGGGGAATGGGACTTGAGGGGGAGATAGCCATTGAAAGAGCATAGAATTGGAAGAGGAGATGCAGTGATAGTCAAATTCCTATCATATAAAGACAAGACTACGGTTGTTAAGAATGCAAAAAAAATTGAAGAATTCAGACAGTTATCAAAATGTGTTTGTCAGGGAAGATTATTCAGAGATTGTGCGCAGGAAAAGACAAGGACTGAGAGAGAAAGCAAAACAGCTGTACGATAGTGGTCAGAAGGTACAAATTAAATTTGACAAACTGATTAGTGAGGAAGGTGTCTACACATACGACATCGGGAAGGAAATGGTGATGAACGTTAGCAGAATCAGGAGGAGACCAGATGAAGAAGGCAGAGAATCAGTGGAAACCAGACTAAACAGGAAGCGGGTAGCTGGAAATGAATATCACCCATCATCATCGGAGAAGGACGGAGTGATTGATCCTCTATCTGAGGATACTTTCCCCCCCTTCCCCCCCCTCCCCCATCCCCCCACTCTCAAAACCAAGCGACGGCAACACGACGACAGCAGTAGAAGTCTCTATATTCTCCCTACGGCGGAGTACCCAAGTGCTAATCAAACGAAGCACTGGCCGTCGAGTGAGAAGACGATGACGGGTCAAGGGTCAAAACAGGAAGCTGCACGGTCAACACGGCGGCATAGCAGCATTGCAGCGCAACCTTATAGCCCGGTGAAGACACGCCAAAGTTCGGGCTTGTCAACACAAAGTAGACCAGGCGTAAAAGATAGGCGTGACAGTGTGAATTCCAACACGTTACACCAGTGGATGAAGCCAGGCAATACACACAAGCGCGGGGAGGAAGGGTGGGCGGGCTGGAGACCGACAAGGCAGGGGAAGCGGTGAAATCGGTGGGGGTAAGGAAAGGAGTGCTAGTGGGGTTGGGCGTGGGGGTGGTGAGGGTGGTGTAAAACAAAAAGATGACGGTTTGGCCGAAGCCCGGAGAATAAAGTTATAAACATTTGTACGTGGAACTGTGACGGTTGGTTGCAGAAGTTGGACATCCCTGATGTTATTTCAACAATGTTATCTTTTGATATTTTCGCTCTGAATGAACTTTTGTTTATTCAAACACAATTTCATACACACCTTTTAGTAACTATGATGTGTGTTTGTCTCTAGAGCTATAAAATTATCACATCAAGGGCGATATTCGGGAGGAGTGATCGTGTTTGTTCGAAAAAGTTTAGCAGGGATTTGTGGAAAGAATTGATACTAACTTAGAACAAATGATTATTTTGAAACTGGACGGAAGACTGATAGGGA
>JADBJO010014863.1:22500-35000 GCA_016801955.1 Conus betulinus
TGCGCAAGTCAGACATCTGCTAAGTCGTAGCCACGAGACCCTCTCCTTAAATCCTCTCTTCTTAGTCATTCAATGATTAATCCATCAGCTTTAAATCATGCGCAGTGTGGTTTCAAAACTCAGCGGATGTGGTGTAGCGTAGACGGACTAGTCCGCACGCAGGAACACCTTGATGAAACTGAAACTTACTGGGAGACTTTCTGACAGATGTGCGGTCGTGGGACCAGTGAAGCGTATTCTTCATTGTGGAAATGCTCAGTATTAAGACAAAAAATGGTCCATCAAATAACAGGCTTACAATGCATTTTTTTTCTCTTGGTCAGATCTTAACAAAATATGAAAATGTAACATCCATTGTGCAAAGGATTGGCCTGCTGCACACTGCACAGTCCTTGCATTGGCAAATCTGATCACTACATTGTTTAAATCGAGATATACCCGTCTCTGTCTCAAGTCCTGGCATCAGGGGTCAGTCTGACATTACATGGGCAGTTGCCTTTATCTTAGAGTCTCAGGGAATCTTCACAAGTAGCGTCTAGCGTATGTCCTTACAGTTGTTTTTTTTTTAAAACCTCGATCTCAATCTTACAACTAGAAACAGTGGAGATCGATGTTTCATGTTAGTTAAAGTCAACATTCAAGGATACAGATCGTGTGACTCCACCCACCTGGGACGGTGACTTGAACTCCTCCACTGGGAAGCCTGGTGAAAACCGGGGCCGTGTCAACACAAGTCAAAGCAGCCACAGAGAGTATCAGAAAAGACACCCTTCATGATGACAATGACACACAGAGACTAGTTCTTGCCTCACAGTCTTGGAATGCAACTACTGTTGCTGAAATGTGTACTGAACAAACACCGTCCTGTAGACAATTACCCTGTCTCACTTCGGACTGACTCCCGTCGATCGATCCTTAGATAAAACCTGAACCATCGTTTGGCTTATCTCGTCGTCACGTGGGGTTTATCTCGTCGTCACGTGGTTTAACAAATGTCAAACACTCACGCTAACCTGTCTTTCAGATGGTGCCATGACTTATCCAATGAAGGTGTGGTCACACACCGTCACGTGGTCCGAAGGATGGAAGGTTAGTCCCTGGGTCAAGAACAAAGGTCCAGCTGTTACGAGTCGAAATTTCGACGGCTGTTCTAACCAGTTAGAGGATGTCACCATGTTTGGTGGGTGGAGAATAAAATAATGGCTGAACATAATTAGAAAGGGTTTTCTTTTTTTTTTTTTTTTACTACCAGCCCTAAAACACATCACTTTTATACTGAGGATGAAATGGACAATGAAAACAATCTGAATTAGAAACTGACATCGATTTTACTTTTTTTCATCGATTTTGCTTTTTTTTTCTTTTTATTCCTGAAAAACATACATTTCTTTCCAAACTGAAACAAACATAACTCACATATAATGAATACGAAACTCGTACTCAATAGATTTAAGATAATGAAAGTGTAGAACATAAACTCATTAACAATTATTCACATATGTTTGTACATAAAAACAATAAACAGTTGTAAAGAATTAAAGACTACAACAGGCCCAATTTCTTTTTTAAGTGACAGAAACAAACGGGCCCACTCCTCCAAAAAAAGGCCTCTGCTATAGTCTTTGCATGCTATGAACAAAAACATTGTTACTGCAGTAAAACTGAATGTGGCAGCCATCATGTCACAAAATTTGCGAGGGACACTGTAACAGAAGGAGCACATTTTTCAGCTTCATATCTGGCTTTCAGCTTTTTTTACTTTTTTTTTCCTTTTCTCTCTTTTTTTTTTTAAATCTCTATCTCGAACATTTCTACATATTGATATAGAGGTTGGCCCATGTCATGTGACGTAGCCTCACATCAAGGCATGTGACGCTCCATCACATGTAGTCTAGTGATATGAATCATTTCCCCCATGCCACAACTAAAAAGGAAGAATATTCATGTGGCTTGACTAGTGTAGTGGGCGTCCCCAATAATTGTGAGGATTACTCATTAAATAAACAAGAGTGGTCATTGGGTGAAAGTGACCACTGAGAGATAGTTTAATAAGGGCTGGTAAGGTGCTGGTCATGTGTTTTGAACACTGAGTATGCACTCACTAGGAGGAGGGAGGATAGAAATAGTTTTAGCCTAGGAGATGGCCTAAAGACTCGAACCTGTCAGGACGTTGGTCAAGGGGTCCTCACTACTGACCAGTCATTACCAGGTGAGCCATAGATAGTTGGGGAAAGGTACAGGGGAAAACCTTAAGAAAAGAGAAAGAAAGAATTCATATGTTGAATTGGGAAGCAGGTTACTTACACGAACCTTATTCGTGTTTTCAACCCTTCACCCTTCACCCTTCACCCTGTCAGCTATTCCTCCTCTGATGCTGCGACGGCATCTGTTGCTTAAGTAACGATGGCCATGGTGTGGAGAACACACCGATAGTTTAGCCCCAGCAATTGAAGACCCCGGGTAGAAGAGTCGGATCTCATCGGTTCCCCAGAGACAGGAGAGTTCAAGGGTCAAAACGTTTCCTGATGCGGACAGGGCATCATGACGGTATGGGGCGAGTTTTTTTTTCTGATGCAGGTGTGGCATCATGAATGCATGAATGATTTATTCTTCTGGTCTGGATCTTGAGCCAATGTTATGTAAAAGGCCTCGACTTTATATTCTTGGAGGATGTGGGTATTCTTTCTCCGGCAAGAAGGAGGAATCTTGTAAGAATTTATTGATATCAATTCGCAACTTGATTTATCTCTCAGTGTGAAGAGAGAGAGAGAGAGAGAAACATGTATAGAGTTTGTTTATTAATTACTGGAATGTACTAAATATTGTCGAATTGTTCGATTCATTTAGTAAGTGTTCCTCGGAGGAGAGGGGGAGAAGAAAAAACATTCTGTAGTGCGCCTTTGGTTGACTGGAAGGATTGCGTGTGCGTATGGAGTAAATGCTGTCATGAATACGTGTGTGCAAGAGTGACAGTGTGACAGCCCAGGATTCACCAATTTCTGACCTTTTCTTAATGAGTGATAGGAAAGGTTAGGAATGGGTATTCAGCTGTTGGTTTATCTCGACTGTTATATCAGAGGGAAAGAGATAAGGAGAAGTAATGTCAGATCACTATAAAAAGGCAGGCAGAAAGTTCTTTTGCAAGTTGTAGTTGTTCACCTGATAGTTGTAGGAGAGACAGAGAGAGAGAGAGAAAGAGGGTGGTGGGTTGGGGGGATGGAAGTGTGTGTGTGTGTGTGTGTGTGTGTGTGTGTGTGTGTGTGTGTGTGTGTGTGTGTGTGTGTGTGTGTGATAAAAACATCTGATCGGGCCCAGGACGGTACCCTGAGGCACAACCGACACTACTGTTGCTGCTTCACCATCCATGACTACACGCATCTGGCTGTTGGCATGGAAGTCACATAGCCACGCATTGATGTTACCATTGATGCCATACTGACTTAACTTATGCAGTATTTTTTTGTGAGGGACTGTATCAAATGCTTTGCTAAAATCGAGTATGGCCACGTCTACTTGGGCTCCTACATCAAACTTCGTCAGCAGGTCATGTGCTGTAGTGACTAGCTGAGTTTCACAGGAATAACCTCACGAAATCCATGGTATATCATTTCGCTCAAGGTGGTCCACCATATGTTTTAAGATGATATGTTTCAGAACTTTCCGTGTAACACAAGTCAATGATACAGGGCAATAGTTTTCAGCTAGGTGCACATCCCCTTTCTTAAAGACTGGGGCGACATTCGCATTTCGCCAATCTGTCGGGAGTTTGCCTGCATCAATGGAGCATTGAAAGATGGTTGCGAGACCATGGGCCAATTGTGGGGCACAAGTTTTCAACACAGATTAGGAATTCTGTCTGGGCCTTGGGCTTTGGCAGGATTTATACTTTGCAACAGTTTCTCCAGTCCCTCACTAGTAATATCTAGGTGCAGTATACTGTTCTTGGCACACTTTCCAGTATCAGGCATGTTGGGTTGACTCCTTCTTCTGGGTGAAAACTGACTTAAATGGTCTACGAGTATCTTGGCTTTGTCCTTACTGTTATTTAGTAGGCGGCCTGTTTGAATGGTATTGTTGATGTGGTTTATTTCTGCCCTCTTAAATGCACGCTTGCATTCCCTCTGGTGTGCTTTATAACTGCCCCACTGCTTAGTTTTCTTAGCATGTTGAAAGAGTCTAGTTTTACGTCTCGTCATGCTCTTTAACTTCCTATCAAACCACGGTACTGATGATCTCTTCTTCATGGTTTTAGTGGGCACATTCTTACTCACTGAAACGTCAATAGCTTTTTTGAAGTCCTGCCGGTGCAATTCATTCGACAATTCCGGATCCTTGGACGTTTTAACAATATCTTCGGATAAATGCAACATGTCACTGGATATCTGGTCCCAGTTCGCCTTTGAGAACAAGTGGATCTTTCTCGGCTGTTGGCGGTTATATTGCGGTACAATATCTGTGTCTGTTACAATCTTGGCGTGATCGCTGATGCCGGGAACCGAGGTGGATGTTTTCACAAGCGATGGGTTATTCGTGAACACAAGTCCAAGGTATAATTTTCTCTCGTAGGTTGACTATGTACCTGGGTAAGTCTATGCACTATCAATAGGTCAATTAGTGCCTGCTGCACCTCACTGTCAGCTGCACCTTTGTTCAATGACATATTTTCCCAATTTATATCTGGACAATTAATGTCACCTGCTAGTATGATGTGCTTTTCTTTTGGTGTACTTGTGAGTTTCCAAATAGATTCGTCAGTTTATGAATATCATCTAATTTACGATGGGGCATATAAATGCACACAAGTATAGATCTTTCCCTTTCCAGGTCTTGATCTTAGACCAGACGATTTCACAATCCGTCATAAACTGAGGTTGTGCGTCAGTAATAAACTTCTCATTTGCTGCCGTAAATACACCTCCTCCGGTTCCCACAGTCCTATCATTCCTACGCACAGTGATGTTACTGGGGAACACCTCGCTGTTGTTTATTGCGTTTTTACAGGGGTCTTTGCCCGCCTTAACTCCCCTGAGCCATGTCTCTTTTCCACATATGATATCAGGTTTGATGTAATTTAACAATGTGTGAAACTCTGATTGGTTGGTATGAATGCCATGACAATTCACTGTGAGTAGTCTTAGGTTAGTAATAATATTCTTTTTAATATCCGGTTCCACATCACTAGACGATTCACGTGAAGTGATACTACGATAAGCGCTGGATGTAGATGAGCTATGACTTTGTATGGTACCTTTCTTAACGTAAGGGCTGCTTGTAAACACTGGGCTAAAACATGACGACGAAATCGACTCAAATGAAGCGTCTGCATCGAATAATGGTGAGTATACATTCGAGGTGAAAAGTTCAAAACTGTTATATGTAAACTGTCAACATTTATGCTGTCACACCTGCAACAATGCCAAACCACACTCGATCGGTTTAAGTGCGACATGTCCCCTGACAAAATTTCCTCACAGGTCTTATGGAACCACAGACTGCAATTGCTACAGCACACGCCTTGCTGAGACCAGGTTACTGGTAGATCGCATACTCCACACGGCATATCGAGGCGTTACCTGGACCTGGGTTTGACTGAACATCCCCGGATAGCATGACTAAAAAAGCGTTAGTAGACACCGACAAGCCTTGTCGGATCGTGTTTTGCTAGTTGGCAGGTTCATGGTTTCAGCATAACAGAAGTATTTCGGGTGTGAGACACCCGAAATGTCAATGCTACATTTGTTGTTAGGCCAGAAGTGAACGGTTTTGTAGGGTGTACTACGAACCCCATGGTGACACAAACGAGTAAAAAGTTCATTGTCATACGATATTTGCAGGTGAAGGACGCCATCTTGAATTTCCCGCTCAGGTGGAAAGCAAGGGGTCGAGAGCGGTAACAAGCACCACAAACTGTCTAGGCAGATATATTTATGGTTCAAACAAACTTTTAAAAGTTCTACACGTTAAGACACAGTATAAAAGATAAAACACTGGGTCGCTCTGCAAGAATTTTGCAAAAATTTCTCTCCTGGTCTGTCCTCTGATGAAAACACGTCTGCCCGGTCGCGCATGCGCTCTCTCTCTCTTAAAAGGTGGAGAAGCTCCGTGGTGCGTCTCTTGTGATGTAAGTTTATCACTCACAATGAAACATGTTCTCACAGAGTGCTGGAACTTACATGATGTCAGACATAAACACTATACAATAGACTCCACCAAAGCTCTGGTCAGAGATGTCCTACCTGATGTCGTTTTTGAGTTTCAGAAAGAGATAAACGTTTTGCATCTGATCTAAGATTTAGGGAAGAAAAACTTTAATGAAATTACAGCAGTTTTTTTTTGTCGTTGTTTTTGACAGAAAATCTGTCTTAATGTGTGTGTGTGTGTGTGTGTGTGTGTGTGTGTGTGTGTGTGTGTGTGTGTGTGTGTGTGTGTGTGTTGTATTTTTTTCTGTGCTCTTTTTTTTTTCAATCGATGTTGAGAGTTGACAGGACAGGCTGTGTTATGGACGAGAAAAAGGGGGTGGGGGGTGGGGGGTGGCGGAATTAGCTGAGTGAATTAATGCAGTAGATGAAACATCCCCCTCCATCAAAAAAGAAAAACAAAAACAAAACAAAAATCCTGCATGATGGTGGCACCAAACCTGTGTGTCTGCTCGCAATATATGCCTCTCTGATGAGCCTGATTCAGCAGACGAAAGGCCACGGAGCAGGAGATATGAGTGGTTCTGTTTTTATGATGGTTCCTATATGCCACTACTGAAGGGTTTAATATTTATAACATATTTCCCTTGATTATTCCTCCTTTCACCTTTTTTTTTTCTTCTTAATCGTTGTCAAGTCATTAATGTAAAGACAGAGGAATGGTTATCCTACACTTGTTTCCCTCACTACTCAACTGTTCAACATTATGTACACACACACACACACACACACACACACACACACACACACACACACACACACACACACACAAATGCATACATACATACAGGGAGAACACACATGCTTCATCCATTCTATTAAGATGCCCCGATTAAACGATTTTAATTTTTGCTTTGGTACAATTCGCTCAACAATAATCTGATATATATAAAGCACGTTCAGTCTGTCTCTATCTCTCTGTGTCCTGTCTTTGGTGTTTCTTACACAAATCAGTTTTTATCTGATCTCCAATCACGTATCGTGATTAATTACGACACTAGTCACACATCAAGAGAAAATCCCTTTTCTTTTGGGCAGTCGCATTAATGACATTTTAATGCGACAGAAAATGTGACTATATAGTGAAGTGAGGTCATGTCGGGATTTGAAGCAGAACGGAGGGGGGGGGGGAGGGGGGACGATGGTCGAGGGAGAGGGAGGGCATGTGGTTGAGTGGGGGAAGGGTACGAGGGAAGGATAGAAAGGGAGACAGGGCAAGGATTGTGCATGGGTCATGTTGGGGAGCACAATATTAATTACACAGTCGGAAGTTAAAAACACGGTTTTCCTAAAACATGGTTACTTTCCCGCCACCTTTCAATATCAGAGATTTTACAGTTTTCATCTGAACAACATTAACAGGTAAATGGGAAGAAAAGAGGTTCTCATCTGAACAACACGTTGAACTGGTAAATGAGAAGAAGAAAAGACCCTATACAATCGCTACTTTCGGGTTTTGCGCAGATTGTTCACATTTGGGTATTTGTCAAGAGAAAAAGCAAACATGCAAATCACTTTCAATGCCCTGCACACAGTTAGAATGTGACGCTATCTTCAGGGTCAGGCTGTGTCCCCAGACCCTCCTCAGTACTGTTCCAGGGTGACAGAGCGGACCCTCATGGCCACGTTCTCCCCGTGCCAGGTGGGCTCCCAAAGATGTCTGGCCTTCCAGAACTGACGGAACTGGTCCGCCTTGGTGGCGTTGGACTGCCAGGGCTGGGGGTAGGGGGCGTTGTCCATGCCCTCCCAGAACCATCCGCCTCCCACCGACACGTTCAGGATCAGGTAGAACTGTGAAGAGTGATGAATACAGGTATAGGGCTGACCCCACTGTTGTGTGAACATGGACAGTAAAGAAGAAAAAAAATTATAACATTTTAGTACACTTAGGTAACCAGAGCGTGTTTCCTGCCATGATAAATCTGCACTCCTGCGTCTACCTCCTTAGCGAACAAAAGAGGAATTAAACATTCTTAATTCCAACCTTCCCTCCCTCTGCAAATAAAGAAGCTTCATGTACTAAGAAATCATTCTTGCCTTATCCCTTTTCTCAAACAAAAGAGGTCTGGTATACATACAATCAGGTTGTTTCTTCTCTTTCTTTCATAAATATAAACCGCGCATTAAACTGCAAGGTGAACAAGTGTTCCATGCACATGACAGATTATTTCTGGCTCTTTCCTTAGGTAAACAAAAGAATTCCATACATAGTTTATCATTTCCCCCCTCTTCTCTTACGATAACAAAACAGGTTCCGTAGACTGGTAGATTATTTCTACTTTTTCTGTGGGCAAAATAAAAGACCTCCACTGACAAGTTATTTCCGCGTCTTCCATTAAGCAAGCAAAAGAGATTTTGTCCATTGAAAGATCCTTTCCGCATCTTATTTTTTGCAAAAGAAACTCCGTACACCGACAAATGATATCGGCTCTCTTTCCTTTGCAACAAAATAGCTTCCATACACATGTCGATTATTTACACTGTTCCCTTGTGCCAACTAGAGAGTCCCATACCTAGGTTATACCCACAGTCTTCCATATAGGAAACAAAGGAGGTTCCATGCATGCAAACATTGCTTTCACCTGTTCCCTTTTACCAACAAAAGATGACCCGGGACTCCACGTCTGGAATTCCCAGTACACCAACACACTACCCCTGCTTCCTGCCCTTCCACCGATGCTAGAGCACTTACAGGTCTGTCAAAGGGGGCGTCCTTTCCGCCACTGGCCCAGATGTTGTCTCCTGGTAAATGACTCATCTGCCAGTAGCCCCCTGTTGGTGTGTCCCAGGCCAGCACAGTGTGTCCGTCAACACCCAGCCTGAGAGAAGCAGTTTACCAGCATGACAGCTATGGAAACATACCAACGTCAAAAGGCGATAATAGCTATTTCCTTCAGGAAAACAGCAAAGAGATGGAAAACAGGTGTCTTTATGAGGATCAACTATTTTTTAAGGATCACGACTGTTCTCCCTACAGTTGTGACTGTTTTCCCTCTGGATGACATTCATTTCTCTATCTTTGTCATTTTCGGATTCTGAGTTTCTTTGCCGCAATATCATGGGAACATTCTAGCATCTAAGGCGATAATTGGCGGTTTTCCTCAGGAAAACAGTTATCACGCTTATCTTCGAGGAAAATAGGATCCTGGAAAACCACATATTATCGACTTATAAAGCAAAGATGCTGCCATACTTCAGCGCGATCGTTGTCATAGGAATAGTTATTGTCCGTTGGCTGTCGATAACAAAAAGAAGTGTTCAGATCGGTTCAGTGCACATTTACATTGAACAGACTGAAAATGATTATGCAACAAGTGTTTAAAACGCACGCATCCGGAAGAAAAAGGTACAGGTATGAGAGCTTTTTGCAGTGATGAAAAATCAAGACGTTGTATCTGAAATCAAAGCACACCATACAGACACGCCCGCGCACGTGCGCACACACACATGAACGCACGAACACATTTACATGCACGTAGCCTATTCACAAGCATAGGAGGAATCACACAGGGCCACTGACACTACCACTACCACCAACACTGTGACAAAATGAGCAATAGCAAAGACCTCTTTGGCCAACAGGTTCAGTCAACAACGGTCTACCTGATGTAATCAGCCGTCCACTCCATCCAAAACGAGTGAAAACCGTCAGTAAAGGTTGTTCCGTTGATTCGGCTGCAAACAAATCATGCATTTTCAATATGTTCCAGAACAAGTATGTGTGTGTATGTGTGTGTGTGTGTGTGTGTGTGTGTGTGTGTGTGTGTGTATGAAGATGAAATATCCAGTATCCCAACCACAGACACGTTATGCCCCCCATACTTCCATTCCAAGTGTCCATATTGCCGTGCCACTTTTCCTCTTTATATCTGATTACAAACATGTGATCAGTGACTTGCATGGTGTTACAGGCAGCCGTGTCATTTTATTTATTAATTTGGATTTGTCCATGTGGCAACTAGCAGTTTAACTTACAGCAGTAGCAGAGAAGTGTGTGTGTGTGTGTGTGTGTGTGTGTGTGTGTGTGTGTGTGTGTGTGTGTGTGTGTGTGTGTGTGTGTGTGTGTGTGTGTTCGCGCGCGCACGCGCGCGTGCCTGCGTGCGTGAATGCGTGCATGTTGGTGATATTGTAGAGGGCGTGTGTAAAATGTGTGTCTAGAATGAAAGGGTTAACGTTCGAAGTTCATGGGCTACTTTCTGTTGAATTCGATGAATGTTGTAAGCTCTGCCAAGGTGGAAGGGGGCATAAAATTTTCTTTTTCTTTTTTCTTTTTTTCTTTTTTTTTTTTTTAAAGTTTTATTCCTCCTCTCTCATATTTCCACTCCACAGTTCCTTCATTCTCTCCCTTCCTCATGCGCTCATCCTTTGCCATGGATTTAACAATTTGACGTGAGCATGCTTAGTACATATACCAATATGTAAATGTGTAATTATGAATAATAAATACAATCGTTACAATCTGGCAGTTTTTCTTTGTGCATTACTCGGTTTGGAATGAGTGAGTGAAGAAAAAAAATAAAATCAAATGGAATAAATGTAATGGCTACAATGAGGTTTTTGTTTTTTTTTTTTTTTCCCTTTCCTTCCCCCTTCTTTCTTCCTCCCATTCTCTCATTAATGATTTTTTCCCCTTTCCTTCCCCCCTTTTTTCCCCCTACATTTTATTGATCCCTTTCTCATCATTCCATTCCACAATTCCTTCTTTCACACCCATATTCATCCTTACTCTATACAGAATTATATCAACATAGTAATATGATACAGAAAAAAAAAAGAGAAAAAAAGTGTACTCTTTCTTTCTCCCCTCCCCCCTCTCTCTCTTTTCTTCCCTCCACACACGGTATTTCCCACCCACCCCCCAATTTTCTTTTTCTTAATTGACTATTAGTGTCACTGTTTCCTGTCCCATCTTCTGTGCCATCTCGGTGGCATTGCACTCACGCCGCCCATTCCGACACCCGTCCATAGCCACAGCCCAGTCCAGCCCGCCGCAGCCCTGGCACCAGCAATCCACAGGGAGCAGTCAATGTCAAGTCGCCAAGAGGCAACCCACCGGGGACTACTGCCGAGTCACTTCAGTGGTATTCAGTTGCACCTGTTCTGATTCAATATACGCAGGACACACCACAGACGAAGCCCCCCACTGACGACAGTAATTGCTTAGTCACGGAGCCGGCGTGAGTGAGCTCTCCCTCCGGAGGGTGCGTCCGATCATATAAACGACAGCCCCTACACCCCCCCCCCCCCCCCCCCCTTATACACACACACACTCGCTGATACCGGTAACCCCAATGTAATCAAACCAAAACCACTGAAGTGGAGAGGACATCGAAACTAAATCTACCATGAGAGCATGAGACATGAAGGTCGTCAGAATTTGAGACTTTTTTTTTTAGTGCTGATCGATGAGAATGAGGATGATGAGATGATGCTACGGATTTCCATTCTGGTCTGAGACTGCATGACAGGGCTGTACTCTACGCTCACTTTCATAATCTATCCCAGCGTCAACCAGACCCGAAATATACAGACACCTCCAATGTTGGTCAGAAAATTCGAGCAACATTCTCAGAGATGTTTCCATTCAGTGGATGAAACGCGACTGCGTGGTCCCAGTCTTCCCAATTGAGCCCGCAGCAAACACAACACTGGTCAGGAGCCGGTTGGGGCAGAAAAATGCCACATGACTCTGATGGGAATTGAACCCATGACCTCTCAGCCGAGAGTCCGCACTACTTGGCCACGGTGGCTGGTATCATTAGTGTCATTATTATCATTTTAATAGTTATGATGATGATGATGATGATGATGATGATGATGATGATGATGATACATAGTGACCCAGAGCATGCTGATTTCGGCCGCAGAAAACATGAACATGGGTTATTAACGCCGGATTTTACGCAAACCAGCGTGCCTATATTTGTGCATTCAACACCTCCTCCACCCTCACCTCCCACACCTTTACACACACACACACACACACACACACACACACACACACACACACACACACACACACACACACACACACACACACACACACACACACACACTCACTCACTCACTCACTCACTCACTCGCTCGCTCACACAAACACATACAGTATGGAACCTGACGAAAGGACTAGATAAGTGCACTGACAACTCTCCTGCCTGGTCTCTCTTGTGCGGCTTGTCCCAGCGAGACCCGTAGTGAATGGCGGCGTGGGTGTAGTCCCTACTCATGGACAGGTGGTTCCAGTGATTCTGGTAGTGTTGATTGCCTGAACATTGCACACGACATTGTCTGTACATCGGGAGA
>JADBJO010014863.1:37500-40000 GCA_016801955.1 Conus betulinus
CTCACACACACACACACACACACACACACACACACACACACACACACACTCTCTCTCTGTCTCTCTCTATCTCTCTCTATCTGTGTGTGTGTGTGTGTGTGTGTGTGTGTGTGTGTGTGTGTGTGTGTGTGTGTGTGTGTGTGTGTGTGTGTGTGTGTGTGTGTGTGTGTGTGTGTGTGTGTGTGTGTGTGTGTGTGTGTGTGTGCATTCGTCACTTTTCCACTTCTCTCTCTCACATTATCACCCTCCTACTGACAGCCGACTGAAAAGCATTATTTCCTGCATTTTAAAAATGTCTGTTACTTATATTCTCTGACAAAGACATCTTTGCTGGAAGCTCACTCGTCCCTGTGTTTTTTTGTTGTTGTTGTTAACAAGCGTTGTTTTACAGTTTGGTGAGTGTATCTGTATTCTGGCTGATTCTAAACAATACCATCGGTTTCAGTCTTCGTAATGTTAGCATGACAAAGGCTGTTAAAGTGAAAGTTATTAGTCTCTCTCTCTTTCTTTCAAGTTACAGATAGGGAGTGTATAAATGTGCACGTGCGCGCATTCGTGCCTGTGCCATAAGGGGTGTGTAGGTCCCTGACTATTAATGAAAGGTTTTCTATGAGTTTGTGCATAAACGTGTGATGGTGTGGGTTTCATTTGTATGAATGTATGTGTGGAGTGGGTGTCTGCATGCAGACTGACGAACCCGCATCTACCCACAGAATGAAAGACTTTCGTACTCTTTTATTTTCTCCTAAATGAGACCTCAAAATCTCACCTGCATTCCTTTGACACTCTTGTCATATGCGTTTTTGTGAGCTACAGAGAGACAGAGACAGAGACAGAGAGAGAGAGAGAGACTCACCATTGCAATCCAGTACCCCATTTGTCAGAAAATCGTCTCCGAAGTGGTCCACAGTTAGTGTCTGAAAAGAGACCAAAAAGTCGGTTTCCTTCTTTCTCCCTTCCTATTTCGTCATTTCTTGGGTGGATGTAGCAGGTATCACATGTCAATCATGGACGTCATTCCGATTTTTTTACAGATAAATTTTCACATGTCCGAACCTCACAGCTGACGAATCGACAAATATGGAAATAGATAAGCAAAAAGCATGACCCAGAACATACGAGAGTTGAGATGACAGCAGATGAATGGTATATGAATCAAAAAGCAATTCATATTAGACAGTACACACGAAGAAGTACAGAAACTCTCGCTCCCATGATAAAATAAATGTATGCCCACGACTCCGAAGGAATGAAACTCATTTCATCACGGGAGCAAGAGTTACCGCCCTTGTCCGTTGTTTACTGCTTACTGTTCCTGCCTCGTTTAAAGTTTCCTTCCATACCAATCCAACCGAGGGTACCTGTATGTGTTACTGTTCGTTCATGTGTTTTGTTTGACTCTACCCAAGATCAGAACAGTTATGCAAGTCTCAAACAAATGTTAATTTGTGTTTACTCTTTTCCCCAGTTGTTGCTATAAACATGTGTCACGTACATGGTATATGGGCAGGCTTGGAACACCATTTTTAGGGAATGCCTTTTTGTTTGTTGTGCGTGCTCTGTGTTGTCTTTTCTACAAGACAATTCGGTGACATAAGCAGCATATGTTTGGATTATGGGGCGTGTATTTTTTCATCGTGGGAACAAGGGTTATCGTACTTGCTCATCATTCACTGTTGACTGTTCCCTGCCCAATTTAAACATTTCTTTTCAACCTTCGATTAACCGATCAGTCGATTAATACAAACATGCACGCATACATAAATATCGACAAAACTACATATAAAAGTAGAAAAGTAGGACAGGTATGTTAGGAAACAATAAATGTAATCTCACTCAGACATATTAACAAGTAGGCCTACATTCAAACAAGTCAGCGAATACGGAAATACACGAATTCGCACATAAGTCAGAACACAAGATCAGAGTATTGTGGTGATAGAAGAAGAAATATATTTAAATAAATCAATAGCGACGCCACTTAAAAGTATCCTACAATAAATTCATAAACTAAAGAAACAAACCGCATATGAGTCAAAAGAGTATTGTGATGTTAAAAAAGAAAATTTACACTTGAATACATAATCAGACACACACTTCAATAAATGATCAATTGGTATAATATTTTAAGAAACTCTTAAATAAATAAGTAAACCCAGAAATGAACGAGCATGTTCATATGTCCCAAGACAGAAAATGAGAGAATTCGAAGAGTAAGTGCACCTAAGTGACGCATTAAAAATGGAAATTAGGACCAAACTTAAACGGAAATGATGGACGATACGTTAGTATCAAACCACTCTGTAAAGTACATAAGCAAACACGTGCACGAGTCAGAAAACAGGAGTATGGTGATAGAAGAAGAACACCTTACAGGTCTGATATACAGCGTGTTGTGTTTCACATAACTGTTGGCTGGTTCGGGGGTTAGCATGTGCACTTGGTTACTCTGAAAGCACATATGTGAACGGACACGCGTACGCACACGCACGCACGCACG
>JADBJO010014863.1:42500-45944 GCA_016801955.1 Conus betulinus
ACATACACACACACGCACGCGCGCGCGCATGCACGCACCTAAGAATGCTCGGGAACTCGTGACACGATATACGCACGCACATACACATGCACAGACACGTATGTACGCGTTTACTTTTGCGTACACTCGTGACAGTTATGCATGCACACAAAATGCAAATGCATGATGTGCATCAAATCATTGTCAAAGTCATTGTCAAACACACACACACACACACACACACACACACACACACACACACACACACACACACACACGTGCTCGCTCGCACTGTATACACTGGCACACACACACACGGGCTCGTGCCAACACACCTCTACACACACACACGTGTACACTCACCACACACACACACATAAAATGATAGTAATGGCACAACCAATGTTAGGTAGGTATTCAAGGTCTGATCAGTGCGTTGGGATAATGCGTAAGTCAGACATCTGCTAAGTCGTAGCCATGAGACCCTCTTCTTAAATTCTCTCCTCTTAGTTATTCAATGATTAATCCATCAGCTTGAAATCATGCGCAGTGTGGTTTCAAAACTTAGTGGGTGTGGTGTAGCGTAGACGGACTAGTCCGCACGCAGGGACACCTTGATGAAACTGAAACTGGAACTTACTTGGAGACTTTCTGACAGATGTGCGGTCGTGGGACCGGTAAAGCGTATTCTTCATTGTGGAAATGTTCAGTATTAAGACAAAAAAATGGTCCATCAAATAACAGGCTTACAATGCATTTTTTTTCTCTTGGTCAGATCTTAACAAAAATATGAAAATGTAACATCCATTGTGCAAAGGATTGGCCTGCTGCACACTGCACAGTCCTTGCATTGGCAAATCTGATCACTACATTGTTTAAATTGAGATATACCCGTCTCTGTCTCAAGTCCTGGCATCAGGGGTCAGTCTGACATTACATGGGCAGTTGACTTTATCTTAGAGTCTCAGGGAATCTTCACAAGTAGCGTCTAGCGTATGTCCTTACAGTTTTTTTTGTTTTTTTAAACCTCGATCTCAATCTTACAACTAGAAACAGTGGAGATCGATGTTTCATGTTAGTTAAAGTCAACATTCAAGGATACAGATCGTGTGACTCCACCCACCTGGGACGGTGACTTGAACTCCTCCACTGGGAAGCCTGGTGAAAACCGGGGCCGTGTCAACACAAGTCAAAGCAGCCACCGAGAGTATCAGAAAGACACCCTTCATGATGACAATGACACACAGAGACTAGTTCTCGCCTCACAGTCTTGGAATGCAAACTACTGTTGCTGAAATGTGTACTGAACAAACACCGTCCTGTAGACAATTACCCTGTCTCACTCCGGACTGACTCCTGTCGATCGATCCTTAGATAAAACCTGAACCATCGTTTGGCTTATCTCGTCGTCACGTGGGGTTTATCTCGTCGTCACGTGGTTTAACAAATGTCAGACACTCACACTAACCTTCCTTTCAGATGGTGCCATGACTTATCCAATGAAGGTGTGGTCACACACCGTCGCGTGTTCCGAAGGATGGAAGGTTAGTCCCTGGGTCAAGAACAAAGGTCCAGCTGTTACGAGTCGAAATTTCGACGGCTGTTCTAACCAGTTAGAGGATGTCACCATGTTCAGTGGGTGGAGAATGAAATAATGGCTGAACATATAATTAAAAGGTTTCTTTGTTTACTACCAGCCCTAACAGACATCTCTTTTATACTGAGGATGAAGTGGACAATGGACACAATCTGAATTAGAAACTGACTTCGATTTTGCTTTTTTTTTCTTTTTATTCCTGAAAATATACATTCTTTCCAAACTGAAACAAATATAACTCACATATAATGAATACGAAACTCGTACTCAATAGATTTACGATAATGAAAGTGTAGAACATAAACTCATTAACAATTATTCACGTATGTTTGTAAATAAAACAATAAACAGTTGTAAACAATTCAGAACTACAACAGGCCCGATTTCTTTTTAAAGTGACAGAAACAAACGGACCCACCCCTCCAAAAAAGGCCCTCGCTATAGTCTTTGCATGCTATGAATAAAAAAAAAATATTGTTACTGCGGTAAAACTGAATGTGAAGCCATCATGTCACAAAATCTGCCAGGGACACTGTAACACAAGGAGCACATTTTTCAGCTTCATATCTAGCTTTCAGCTTTTCTTTTCTTTTTTTTTCTTTTTTTGTCTCTCTTTTTTTTTTTAATCTCTGTCTCGGACATTTCTACATATTGATATAGACGTTGGCCCAGGATTCACCAATGAGTGATAGGAAAGGTTTTAGGATGGGTATTCAGCTGTTGGTTTATCTCGACTGTTATGTCAGAGGGAAAGAGATAAGGAGAAGTAATGTCAGATGATTATAAAAAAGTACCAGACACCACAGTCACAGGTAAACTTTGCAGTGGTAGGAACTGTACCACATGCAAAACAAAATACTCTCCAAAATGTTTTGAATGATGGACAGACTGAGTTGCCAATAAAGTTTCACATGATTTGTCAAGAGCAATTTAAAAAAATGTGCAGTCTATATTGGGTCCACACCTAATACAATCAATGTTTGTCTGTAGAAAGCGTGCAATGTCCTGTCTTGAGTATATTCAGTCAGAAAAGGTGAAGATCATCAAAGGAGGGAAAGAATAATACAGAAACAAGTCTCGAACATGGACAAAAGAAAGAGATACCTAAGACACATATGCAAAGTAAGCAAGAGAGAGGCATGCCAAGAGAGAAAAAGTAATGCACATTTTAATGAAAATAAATGGGAGACAGGATAGATATAGAGGAGGGTGAGGGAGGAAGTGAGAGAGAGAGAGAGTTAAAGAGAGAGAGAGAGAGAGAGAGAGAGAGAGAGAGAGAGATTTTGTAGCTTGTGGGTGGAAAAGGATTAACAACCAGGGTGGAAGAGGTTAAGGTAGTAGAAGTTGGGCAGTTCATGGACTAAAAAGGGGCAATCACGCTCACTGACACAAGACATAAAAACATAACTTTGCAAAAAATACATTCAAACAAAGACACAAACACATAGGAGACAACGAGAAATGATAGATTAAGAGACAGGCATGAAACTCTCCCTCTTCATCTGTCTGTCTGTCTGGCAGTCTCTGTCTCTCTCTCTCTCTCTGTCTCTCTCATTCTCTGTCTCTCTCTCTCTCTCTCTCTTTTTACTCTGTCTCTCCCTCCCCCCCCCCCCCCCCCACACACACGCACACACACACCACACGCGCACGCACGCACACACACATACACTACATACATACATACCAACAAGCACAGAGAACAGACATACAGACAGGGATGGAGAGTGCCGTCATGTCGTCCTTATCAATCAGTTTATGTGCAACATTACTAACCTGTCCAAAGCAAACGGACCCGGCAGACCCCGTTCACCGGTCTTACCTTCGCCATTAACTTGTTTAGACTGACGCCACGACGAGTGGATGGCGGT
>JADBJO010014864.1:2500-5000 GCA_016801955.1 Conus betulinus
CCAGAAGAGACGGAGTTCAGCCCTGCCCTCCATCCAACCCTGCCCCCCCCCCCCCCCCCCCCACACCCCCCCACCCAACCCCCACCACCCCATCAACCCCCACCATCTATCTATCTCGCTCCCGACATTCACCCCGTGTTCAACAACACTTTCTTGGCAAGTGCTTTTCATCCTAAAATGAGAATAACGTCTGCTAACACACCCCTTCTCCTTTCTTTCTTCCCTCGTCGTCTCCCCACCGTCCACCCCTCGTCCTTCCCCACCCATTCTCCTCAAACGACCCCTTCTTCCCTCCCCCTCTAAAAAAAAAAAAACAAAATCACCACGTTTACAGTATGCTTCCAACAAATAGCTGAACACACTTTGCTGGAAATCCATTCACCTTTCTCACCCCACCCCACCGCCCCATTCAACCCGCCACTCTATCCTCCTGCCTACCGCTACCCTTCTCCTCTCCTCTCTCTCTCTCCTCTCCTCTTCTCTCTCTCTCTCTCTCCTCCTCTCTCTCTCTAGCTGTGTGTCTCTCTCCCAAAC
This sequence comes from Conus betulinus, assembly GCA_016801955.1. Lineage (NCBI taxonomy): Eukaryota > Metazoa > Mollusca > Gastropoda > Neogastropoda > Conidae > Conus > Conus betulinus. Next base: position 3,035 of record JADBJO010014864.1, read on the forward strand.
CCTCCTCACACACAAGTCTATAAACACACGTCCTCTTCTGAACTAAGCGAAAACTGCTATTGCAAATAACACTAATTCTAACTGGTCATTTTGCCAATCGCATGAACATTGACCAACAACAACAACAACAACAACACCAACAACAAACAACACAAACAAAACAAACAAACAAAAAAAAAATCGCCATCACTTTTTGGACAGACCGCATGGTCTTACAATTTAAGAACAAAAAAGACAGATTAGAAAAAAAACACACCTGTTTGAACATGCACCTGTAATTCAGCCGCCATGCCCCCCCCCCCCCCCCTCCCCCCCCCCCCCACCCCCCCTTAAATATCACATCATCTTTGATTAAAAAACCAGGCCCCGAGGTCAACAATGTCAGCTGCTGTAATTCCTGTCGGCCATGATATGCTCTTTTTCGTTTTTTCGATTTGTTTTCGTTTTATTTCGTTGTTTCCCCCCTCAGCCATACCTTGAAAATCTTTTCCTTCTTCTCAACTGTGGGCAGCAGGTCTTCGTAAGATCCACAGTGACAGGAAGAAAAATGAGATGGTCCGGGTTCCATCTATCGAGATCAAACAGGAATCTTTCACCTTGCCAACAACCTTTCTACAACGAACAGTGCGAGGAGGCAGGAGAGGAGAGGAAGACAGAGGAAGAGATGGGAGGACAACATCAGGCCATGGACTGGCCTCACACTCAGCAAACTGCCTGAGAGAGCTGTCTCTGAGAACCGGGAGGGAGTGGAGGAAGCTGGTTGTGAAGTCTTCTGTGGTGCTTCAACGGTCTTCAAGACTCCGGGGTAGGTGATAGGGGTGATAGGTGATACTTTTAAAAATAGGTAACGTTTGTGATTGGCAGAAAGATCCATCGACATTTCTGCTTTCCTCTCTCCTCTCTCTCAGCTCTCATCTCTCTCTCTCTTCTCCTCTCTCCAATCACACCTCTCTCTCTCTCTCTATTATGTCTATTATTTTTTTTTCATTCTTTTTTGCCCCCCCTCTCCCCCCCCTCTTCCCTCATATTCCATCTCACTGTGCTAAATACCTTCTACGTGTTTTCATGTCTTACGGAAAATGATTACATGTTGTTGCCTTGCTCCTCTCACTCTCTCTCTCTCGTCTCTCTCTCCTCTCTCTCTCTCTCTCTCTCATCTCCTCTCTCTTCTCTCTCTCTCTCATCGATTTCCCTCTCTGTACGGTGCGCGCGTGCGTGCATGTGTGTGTGGTGTTCAAATTTGTACGTACTTTGTCATATTCATTTTACTGTCTGTTTTTATACATGCTAATTTGTGTACGTTGTAGTACATTTCTATATACTCCCCCAGCTCAGCCCCCCCCCCCCCCCCCCCCACACACAACACACACACCACCTCTCTCTCCTTCCTTCTTATTTCATTTTTTTATTTTCATTTTATTTCATTTTTTTTGTTTCTTATTATCTTATTTTTTTTTTGTTTGTTTTCATTTCTCTTACATTTCACTTGATGTTCCATTCTGATTGCATGACCGCTTGTTTGCCTTGTTTGCTTTCTGACATTATTTCATTTCACTGCATGTTGTAGTCCCTACTCAGGGCGAGGACTGGATGTAAAAAAAAAAGCACGTCAGCGCTTTATCTATTACCCTCGTAAAAAAAAAAAATGTTCTTGTCTTCTCTCTCTCTCTCTCTCTCTCGCTCTCTCTCTCTCTCTCTCTCTCTCTCTCTCTGGTGAAAGGTGATACTTTAAAAATAGTAAAGTTTCCGATTGGTAGAAAGAGCCATCGATATTTCTGCTTTCCCTCTCGCTGCCGAACTCTCTCTCTCTCTCTCTCTTCTCGGTGGGGGCCTCTCTCTCTCTCTCTCTCTCTCTCTCTCTCTCTCTCTCTCCTTCTTAAATCCATCTCTAAAGATCTAGTTGCTGAAGGAGACGTGGAAGAGGGTAGGGTTGAAGGGGACAGAGAAGTCGGCGGGGGGGGAGGGG
>JADBJO010014864.1:15000-22500 GCA_016801955.1 Conus betulinus
ACCATTCTATTCTTACTTGGTCTCTCCTCTGTCTTCAGTCTTCTTTGGTTAGGCCTCTCCCATATGGAATGAATGAGTATTGTCGATTTATAATTAATAAACTGTTATTGTCTTTGTAAATCCTTGGTGGTGGTCTGGTTGAGTGAGTGTTTGGGTGTTTGCTATCAGTTATTGCCAGTGTCGAATTTTCCCCTTTGTCTTTCCCTCCCTTACAAGGTCCTTAACCTTGACATCTTGGTGGAGATGGGGGGGTACTGAGGGATGTAATTCGACACTTGGCAGGATATTGGCGGCACCCAGCTCTCGCTTTGTCCGGGGCGCTCTGGAATTGTGTTGTGTTGTGTGTTCGTTCGTTCGTCCGGTCCCTTAGTTTGTAGTGGGTGGTTGGCTGGGTGGGGCCCTAGAGTGTAAGGGGGTCCCAGGGGGCGGACCAGGTTGGGACTGTTGGGGGGGGGGGACCCGTGTTTTTCGTCGCGGTCGCCGGCACTCCCGTCTGTGTCCGTCCGTTTCCGTGTTGTAGTATAGTGTTTCGTACTCCGCTAGTTTCCGCCTTCTCTGTCTTCCGTGCGGCCTCCTGGTTGTATCTAGTGCATGACTAGAGGTTGGGTGGAGATAGTTGGTGGGGGAAATCGTTTTCTTTGTGCAGAGTCGACGATGTCAGTATTTGTGCTGACTTAGTTTTGCGGTTGTTTGGCAGTACCCGAGTTGCTGAGAGTAGTGAGGTGAGTATAGGTAGGTCGACCTGCCTCCTGCCATAGTAGCTAGTCCTCTTGCTCTCTGGTGTTAGTGGTTTGGCCCTGTGTAAGGATCCTCTTATGCTTATTTAAAAAAAAAAAAAAAATCTTCGTACTTTTGTGATCTTTGGTAAAAGGGAGTATCCCCTTCTTTTCTTTTTTTTTAAAAAAGTCTTTTCGATTTCATTTGCATAGCTCTTTGAATAAAAATGCTGTTACTGGTAGTCAGGTGTTTTTTTTCAATTCATGCCTAGTGTGTGTGTGTGAATTGGTGTGGGAGGAATAAAGCTGTCAGTGGTGTGTATGGATAGAAACACTAATTAGGTTAAAGGTGTTTTTCCACTGTGCCTCTGTTGCATTAGCTTTTCCCCCTCCCCACCGTCACTCCTACCGGCACCCCAGGTAAAGTGGAGACCTTGTTTGACCCAGTCGCCTACCGCCTCCGCATTCCGTCTCTTCTCTGCACGTGTTTTTCGGGTTTAGTGACAGGTCGCTGCATCTTTTCCGCTCCTCATGGGTGTGGCACGCGTGCTGCTGTTTGGGGAACAGATGTAAGGGTCGTGAGGTTATGACCCGACTAGCGGTTCGTTTTTGTTTCTGTCGCCGTCGTTTGTGTAATGTTAGTCCTTCACTGATAGCGAATCATATTGTCAGTTCGTGGCAATTCTCGGTTTATCAGTGGACAGTTCGTCTGTCAAGCCCAAGTTTAAGATTGTGCTTCCGACACTTTCGGGAGTGAGTTTTTGTCGCGTTTTCTTTTTGTATTTAGTTAAAAAAAAATTAATTGCTTTACTTCCCTTCTTGCATGCCAGCTGTCAGTAAAGGTATAGAGCGGTGATTTCCAGTCAGGCTGGTTGGCCCACTTTGAGTGTTTGAAGGAAGTTGTTTTCACTGTAGATAGCAGTTTTATTCATTGTGGTATGGCAGGCGAGATCGTGGCCTGACTTGGATAACTTTGAGAGTTTTCGCGTTTTGTTTTTTTAGATGTCGGTTGGATATAGTTGATCGATTATTCGATTATATCATTTTCACTTACGGTGTTAGAAGTTTGGTACTTTCGATCAGTTGCGTTTATCCTTGAAGACACACCACATTTGGGGTCGTGGGTGGTGTGTCGATTTACTGGTGGTACTTAGGTTGTGGTGTTACCACTTCAGTGTCGTAACTATACCTGGCAAAGAGGCACTTGGTTTCGCCTTTGATCTCTTTGATCTCTTTTCGCTCTGTGCTGTTGGGTGCACATTGATTTATACTCGGGTGTCGTATTTGTTTGTCCGTGCTTACTTTTCGTGCCCCAGGGAAGGGCACTTTTCACTTTGTCGTTTTGTGGCTGTAGTGGGTCTGCTATCCTTAGCTGTGAGATCCTTCAGCGTTGTTTTGAACTTATTTGGACATTGATTTGTTTAGTGATTTGAAGTCTCATACTTTATAGGTTTTCCATCTTCCTGGTGTGTAGGAGGGTCAAGGTGACTTAACTGTAGGTATTCCATTGCCAGCGTGGTTGAACGTGTTTGTCTTTTCTCTTTTGTTTTAGGCTAATCTTATTCCATTGTCTACAGCTGTGGCATATCGAGGGATTGTAGCCCTTTGACGGATAGCCTTGTCTTCAATTACCTTGTGGTTTTTCTTCCCCATTTTCTTTCTTGACATCGCGGTGTGCATTCTTCGAGCTTTGCAAAATGGCAGAAGGGGAGGATCGCAGAATGACCCGATCTCGTGTGGCGATGGGTGTGCTACCAGGCATGGCCACACCTGTGGACCGCCGCACAACTCAGGTTACCACTGGTCCCTCTACCCAAGTTGTTTTCTCTGCGGGTGTGGTACTCAGCCACCTGTGACTACTACTTCCCCTTCAGTCATCGTTGACAGGTCCCCTCCTGGATCGCCGTCCCTTCGCGGGCCACCTCTACCGACCTCACATCGCCGCCCACTTCACCATCCTATCGAGGAGCTTCGTTATGGGCCCTCGCCTGTTCCTCCTCGTTTTCTAGGGCCTGTACCTCCAGATCCCTTTGTCGTTATGATGAGGATGGAGAAAGAAGAGAGGGAAGCTAAAGAAAGGCGTGAAAAAGAAGAGAGGGAAGCTAAGGAGAGGCGTGTGAAAAAGAAGAGAGGAGAGAGAGGAGAGGGAGGCAAGGGAGGAGAGGGAGGCAAGGGAAGAGGGAGAGAAGTGGAAGAGAGGAAAGAGATGTCAGAAGAAGAGGAGATGGAAGAGAGGAGGATGGAGAGAGAGGAAAGAGACCGTCAGTGGAGGAGGGAGTTGGAAGAGAGAAGAATGGAGAGAGAGAGAGAAAGAACAGAAGGATAGGCTTGCGAAAGAAGAGGCTCAGAGACAGGTGGAACTGGATTTTCAGGCAAGACTGGAGGAGGAGAGAAATAAGATCCGCGCAGAATTTCTGGAACAACTGTCTGTCCACTCGGAAGGAGAGACTCATGATCTGTCGCAGAACACTGGAACTCCTCGACGTGTCATAGGGAACGCGCAGACACTCGAACAGCCGCCGTTGGCTCTCCACCTAAGCTCCGCATGCCAGTGTATCATGCGAGTGAATCTATAGACACGTACATTGAACACTTCGAGATTGTAGCGGAGGCTTACCAGATGTCGGACGAGAAAAAAGGCCCTCTACCTGATTGGGAACTTAACTGGAAAGGCCAAGGAAGCATTTACGGATATCCCACGCGGTGCCAGTTACACTGAACTGAAGGCTGCCCTTCGTCGTAGGCTACATATGACTCCAGAGTCATACCGGAAGCAATTCCGTACCATGAAGAAGTCATCTGATGAGACCTTCCATCAGTTTGGAGAGCGCCTTCGACGTACGATGGACTACTGGTTAGAGGCATCAGAGATGAGCGTGAAGGACTGTTTTCTTACAGAACAGCTTGAATTCAGTGTCCACTGAGCTTCGTTATAAGTTGGGCGAGACTCGTCCCAAGACGTTCGCCAAAGCCATTAAGGTTGCTGAAGCCTTTGCCGATGCCAGGCGCCACTTCAAAACCTCTAACTTTGAGGCCCAACGAAACTACAGAGCTGGAGGGGAAAGAGTCCAAGCTAACTTCGTCCACGGAAGATGTAAAATCGGGTCAAACAACAAAGTCTCGTAATGGATCTAGGGTCTGCTTTCGGTGTGAGGAGGAGGGACATATAGCGAGAAATTGTCCCACTTGGGGCAAAAAGTCTAAGCAAAATGTTTCCCGGGCCAGTGTTGCTTTTGGAGAGATCGAGGTGACCACACCTACATGCCCCACGTTTCCCTCAGTCGTGTGTGGCAAGGTGGTTGAAGCAATTAGAGACTCCGGTGATCCTTTCAGGCGACTCGTCCCACAGTACTGGTGGAAGTTTCAACTCCTTACTTCAAGGGTAAGGTGTGGGCTGTAGCTCTTCATCAACCTGCCTATTCCCTTCTTATTGGCAACACTGTCAGCTTTGAAAATGGAGAGGACAAGCCAGTTTCTACAGAGCTTCCCCCGGAAGTAGTTGTAGCAGCTGTTACACGTTCTCAGGCCCAGAAGGAAAAGNAAGAGCACTTCAGTTTGGGTGTCCCTCAGGAATCTGTCCTGGGACGGTTTTGTTTGTGCTATATGCCCAGGCTCTCTCAGCCATTATCAGCCAACACTCTCCCTCACCATAGCTTTTCAGATGACAACCAGCTGTATGTCTCTGCCATCTCAGTCAGCTTCATGAAATAATCTCCTCTTCTCAAGCATGCGTTGCCAATGTTAAATCATGGATGCACAATAACAATGTTAAATCATGGATGCACAACAACAATCTACCACTTAACGAAAAAAATCCTCATTGCTTCGAAGCAAACTATCAGAACTCATTCTCTCCCTAGTTCTGTAAATGTTGATGGAAACGAGATAAATCTATCAGTGTCTGTTTCTAACTCGGCGTTACGCTCGACCAACTCTCTCTTTCAAACAGCATATCTCTAATGTGTGCAAGTCTGCTCCTTGAACTTCGTAGAATCAGCTGAGTTCATTGCTTTCTGTCTCAAAATGCCCTGAAGACTCACATCTGTGCTTTTGTCCTGTCTCGTCTCGACTCGATTATTGTAACTCCCTCCTTGCCGGTTGTCCCTTAACGCTCATCTCCAGACTTCAACAAGTTCAGAACAATACCGCCCGTCTGATCATCTGCTCCTCTAGATCTGATCACATATCACCAATTCTGCCTCTTTACACTGGCTCCCAATTGAGTCTCGCAATGACTTTCTCCTAGTTTTCAAATCACTGAATATTTTGGCTCCCTCCTACCTCTCTGACCTCCTCCATCTCTGTGTTCCGTCTCGCAACTTACGCTCATCCACCGATTCTCGTCTGCTTCTGCTTCTCTCCGCTTGCCTGAAAACTTCAGGCCAGCAATCAATCTCTTACCTGGCACCTGTTCTTAATGGTCTCCCTTTTCTCTCTGCATAACACGGACTCTTTAGGGACTTTTAAAACCTCCCTAAAGACATCCTAACTGACAGTATGTGCTTGAGTGGGTGAATGGGGAATAATAAATGCTTCTCAAAATGAACCTTCAGCAAGCTTATAGTCTCCAAAGAGGGAGACCATCTCCAATGGGGAGAAAGCTCACTAACATATAACTCCTGGTCAGATACCGGTATTTCGAAACCTGATTGTTTCTCCTCAGTGACCGCGGAAAGTGGTAATTTGACTCCTCTGCCTTTTCGGTTTTAAGAAGAATGCTATACCAGAAAAAGGCTGGTGTGCAATACCATAGTATGTTTGTTGAGTTTTCAAAAAACTAACTAAAGGTGCCACCTAAGAAGCAAAAGAAAATCATGAAAGAGCAAAACAAGCTACATTTCTTGTGAAAAGTAGAAAATATAAAAAGATAACCTCTTAAGACACAAGTGCTGAGGGCCAGTTCTTGGAATGAATCCGCAAGGGACTAAATTACAATGAAACAATAAATTCCAAAAATGAACCTTCAGCAAGCTTATAGTCTCCAAAGAGGGAGACCATCTCCAATGGGGGAGAAAGCTCACTAACATATAACTCCTGGTCAGATACCGGTATTTCGAAACCTGATTGTTTGTTCTCCTCAGTGACGCGGAAAGTGGTAATTTGACTCCTCTGCCTTTTCGGGTTTTAAGAAGAATGCTATACCAGAAAAAGCTGGTGGTGCAATACCATAGTATGTTTGTTGAGTTTCAAAAAAAACTAACTAAAGGTGCCACCTAAGAAGCAAAAGAAAATCATGAAAGAGCAAAACAAGCTACATTTTCTTGTGAAAAGTAGAAAATATAAAAAGATAACCTCTAAGACACAAGTGCTGAGGGCCAGTTCTTGGAATGAATCCGCAAGGGACTAAATTACAATGAAAACAATAAATTCCAAGGATAAGTACGGAGCTCTCAGATTGTAGAAATAGGGGGGGTGGTAAGCCTTCATATCTGCAGTGGTAGATGATTCTGCCTAACTGACAGTATGTGCTTGAGTGGGTGAATGGGGAATAAATAAATGCTTCTCAAAATGAACCTTCAGCAAGCTTATAGTCTCCAAAGAGGGAGACCATCTCCAATGGGGAGAAAGCTCACTAACATATAACTCCTGGTCAGATACCGGTATTTCGAATTTAATTTGATAATAGCTCCTAACATTGAGCACTGTTGCCTGATGAATTTTGAAATGGAGGAAATCAATTTTAGACAATCAACAAAAAATATACCATTCTCCAACCCGCAATTCTACTTAAAAAGATTAATAGAGCAAACTGAAAAAATTCGTACGAAACATGAGATGGAAAGCGTTTTTCTTCCTGAACCCGAATGCAAAAAAAGAGGACAAAAAACACATATGGCTTCAAATCATGGCAATCTCCATCGGCCATAGATGAAATGAAATCTTTTGAGGATAAAATGAAAAGAATGATAGCCAACATAGAATTCAAAAAATCAAACAACGATTTCCAAACATCATTAAAAATGAAATAAAAACAAATACAAAATGACAAAAAAATATTTGTGAAGGCTGACAAACCAGTAATTACTACAAAATGGAACCAAACGAGTACTCACAACTTCTTGATAAAAACATTCAGAAAAACTAAAAAAAAGCTGATAAAACCATACACAACAACATCCGAAAAAAAAGAAAAAGAACTCGTACACCACATGGATCTAGGTGACAGGGTGGAAACAACAGCAATAAAAGAAGCCTTCATAACCCTTAAAGACCCATAAACCCAATTTCCACAACACCCAACATGTAGACTAATAAACCCATCTAAATCTGAACTGGGCAAAATAAGTAAGAAAATCTTAGAAAAAGCCATAAAAAAACATAAAATCAAACACTGAATACAACCTCTGGAAGAACACATATGAAGTTATCCAATGGTTCCAAAAAACTTAACAAACAGAAGAACACAGTATTCATCACATTCGACATAGTAGACTTCTACCCATCCATAGATGAAGAGCTACTCACTAAAGCTCTGAAATTTGCTAATAAACACACAGACATAACAGGGTCAGAAATGGAAATCATTCTTCACACCAAGAAAACTTTACTACAGCAGAAATGAAAACATGGATCAAGAGAAAACGAATAAAAACTCAACATTTGATGTGACCATGGGATCGTATGACGGTGCCGAAACATGCGAACTGGTCGGACTGTTTATGCTATCCAACATCCAAAAAAAACAACTCGGAAAGCAAGTCGGAGTGTACAGAGACGACGGCCTCGCCGCGCTAAACAACAATCCAAGAACCATTGAAAACAAGAAAAAGAACTATGCAAAATT
>JADBJO010014864.1:27500-45938 GCA_016801955.1 Conus betulinus
GGATTCCTGGCTACGTAGGAGTGCAAAAACTTGACTTGGTCACTAAGGTTTGTACCTTTCCAAAGGTGCCTAGGAAACCTAATAAAATGGGCGACTTTGTATCTAAGGAAAACGTTACCAGTAAAGGTAACAACACACAAGAACTATAAGAGAATGTTCTAAACTTTAATTTAAACTTGTAAAAATAAAAAAGGGAGAAAAAAAAAAAAAAAAAAAAAACCTGCCTAAACAACCGAGTACGAAACTCACCAAAACGGCGGGTGCAAGGGGGAGATGATGAGGTAGATATGCTGGTCAGCTCCTGGCCCAGCGAAGAACCCAGGGGCTGTTCAGCCGTTCCCCACCAAGGGAAACCGGTCTGGGGCGACCAAAGGGAAGATGTGCCAGTGGTTGGGAATCGAGATTCCCCCAAACACGCAGCGGTTTCCTCCTACTACCCAAAAAGGTTAAGGACCAGCCGCTGATCTGCACTGAAGCAGACAAAAGTAATACCACTGCACTGGGACAGCGATCCCACTTGACTCAACGTTGAAATCCGAGTGCCACTTCACTCTCTTGCCTCCTTCCTCCAACCCTGAACTCGTGAACACTACCTCTTCGCCAGAGTTAAACTGTACTGACACAAACTTAACGAAAAACGCGTGCAGGCAGCACAAAACCGCTCAGCCACACTCCTGTCACCCAACACAAGAAGTGGAAAAAAGAAAAATGCAGTGGGGGATGCAGGAAAAAAAAATAAAAAAATACACGGAAAGCACGCCAAGCCCTTCCACTGACAGCCAAATGGTGACAGTCTCGTGTGAAACCAGCAGAGACACTGCTAAGGGTGGTTTCACACTGCTAAAGCAAGGCTGAGTAGGCTGGCGGCCGTCCGTGACAATAACAATAGTAGTTTATAGTTTTAATGGTGCTTACACAGACAAAACGGGAGGGGGGGGGGGGGGGGGGGGGGGGGGGGGGGGGGCGGAAGAGGAGTCGAGAGGTTTGTCGAACAGCATGCTTGTGGTGGCAACAGTTTAAATGGCGATGATGATGGTAATGATCATAGTGATGATGATGATGATGAAATGATGATGATGATGATGATGATGATGATGACCGATTCTTCATCATAAATTTCTTGGTTCACACAAAATTTTAATCCAAAGTCCCCAAATCATAGTCATGCACATCAAGAGAGAGCAACAAGAGCTAGCAGCTTATTCCGAGTTAATCTTGTTAGTTGGTTATTGCTTTTCATACTGAACGAGCTGAGGCTCAGATAGAGATGAAATATTTCACAGACTGGACACACAGGAGTTTTTAAAAGGATCAAAGCATTTGGTTTTTCTTCACTACAACCATACTTTTTTTTTTTTTTTCTGAGCCCCATCCCCTGTGATATAGCTTCTTCATGTACCATAACAAGGACAATAACTACAAAAATACTTGTTGAAAATTTTTTTTTTAATAGAAACAGTGAAAATCAACAATGAGCAAACGGACATCACCATGAATTAAAAAAAAAAACAAAAAAAAAAAAAACAAAAAAAAAAAAACAGCTACTGTTGGACAGGTCCTATAATGTGCGTGTATATATTAATCAAGAAAGTCTCCTCTACAGAATGCCTAACTAAAGTATGTTGCTGTACAAGCTAGTGACCTTCGATAAACTACGCAGACAGTATCCTTTTTCCCTAAGAAGTATTTGAAAATGTGTAAGATTATTTATTGAGCGTACTTTCTGTAGTAGTTTGTAACTGTGTCCAAATCTCTCTCTCTCTCTCTCTCTCTCTCTCTCTCTCTCTCTCTCTCTCTCTCTCTCTCTCTCTCTCTCTCTCCCCTCTCTCTCTCTCTCTCTCTCTCTCTCTCTCTCTCTCTCTCTCTCTCTCTCACACACACACCCCCCCTCCCGTTTTTTTCCCCGTATTACCATTTGCACGGTGGAGGCATTGTCAGAATGGCTTCAAAAACATGAACTCCACACTGGTCATCTAAATATTTATAACATTAAAAGCAAATTTGATGCGGCGTTCTCACTATTGCAAAATGAAAACAGACCATTTCATGTATTTGGTTTTACTGAAAGCAGATGTTGTTTTTAACAATAATGTCGTCATTCCTCTCTGTGATGGCATTTGCAAATACTCCGTGCTTCCCAGGTCTATAGGTGTGGCGGCTTACAGTCACCTTGAACATTTTCAAACTAAACCAGTTTGGCCAGAAATAAGGTAGACAGCAATCAAGCTTATTAGAGTCGAAACTATTTAAAGAAACGTCTTCGAAAATATATGAATGGATGGACAAGTTTACTGCCATGATGGATGCAGCATTGGTTGCAGCTGCTGAAACCGCACCGCTAAAAGACTTCCATATTGATCTGCTGAAACATCATCAGTCGCGGACAAATAGAGATTTCCTCCTACTTCTTGATTGATTGTTGAAACCACAACTAGCAGAACATTAAATGAGCGTATTTATATCACTCACTGACAAAACATCATTGAACAAAATGTTTCCAGTGAATGGATACAGCCACCATTTCCCAGTATATGTCACATGGGGAAATGGAATTTTAATTTCCTAAATGGGTCACAAACATGTTATCTACAAACCTTTGTCAACATTTAAAGAGGATTTTTTTTTTTTTTTTTTTTTTTTTTTTGCTGGTCTCTTTTTCCCCATTTTTTTTTTTCAATATCTGCAATTAAACCATCCAGAAGACGCGTATGATTACTGGCTAGAAAGATTCAATACCGTTTATTACAGACATTCTACATTGCAAAGCATGTGGAGTAAAACGCACCCCTCAATTTAATGGATGTAAGGGAATTGAGAGGACAATATTCTGTTGCGATTTTTTTTTTTTCTAGTTAGCAGAAATGAGATGTCAAAGCTAGATTAAAAAAGAAAAAGCAAAATAAGGTTAATTCACTCAAACGATCTGCACCAGGGTAATAAATTGTCAACTTATGTACTTCTAATCACACGCGTGCCTGTCTACTTGTGAATGAGTGAATGTGTGTGTGTGTGTGTGTGTGTGTGTGTGTGTGTGTGTGTGTGTGTGTGTGTGTGTGTGTGTGTATGTGTGTGTCTGTGTCTGTGTGTGTGTGTGTGTGTGTGCGTGCTTCCGTGCGTGCATGCGCACGCGCTTGTGTGTGTGTGTGTGTGTGTGTGTGTGTGTGTGTGTGTGTGTGTGTGTGTGTGTGTGTGTGTGTGTGTACTTTTCATCACGTGTTTATGGTGCTAATTATAATTTGAATGAAAATTTGAACAGTTCAGCATAGGTTTTACACGAATTAATATAATCGATGATATGTTATGAGTTTAGATTTATTTCGTATGAGTTTAACGCCATGTTTTCTTTGAAACGAGCCCATGAAGTCATATGATTATAAGATTTCACTGAAGTACAAAGTAGTATTGATCTTAACTGAACTATAGCTCTGATCTTAACTGAATTGTAGCTCTGATCTTAACTGAACTATAGCTCTGATCTTAACTGAACTGTAGCTCTGATCTTAACTGAACTGTAGCTCTGATCTCAACTGAATTGTAGCTCTGATCTTAACTGAACTGTAGCTCTGATCTCAACTGAACTGTAGCTCTGATCCCAACTGAACTGTAGCTCTGATCTCAACTGAACTGTAGCTCTGATCTCAACTGAACTGTAGCTCTGATCTTAACTGAATTGTAGCTCCACTTCAGACTGCAGGGACCATGGAGGAGGTCTGCTTCCCAGTCACTCGGCATTGATGTCTACAAATGCCATGGTGCCGCGAAACAAACCGCCACCCAGGTCTGTTTAAATGGCCTTGGGACTTTGTGGGTGCGCCAGGAGTGACAGGGTCTACGGACAGAATCCTTACTGAACAATGTTTAATAAAGCCCACACTTAGCAAAGCATATTTAGCAAAGCATTTTTTTTCCCCAGATGTTCAATTGTCGGAATGTCAAGCTCTAAATCCATTCGGACTCGAGCAGCTTAATGTCACTGCGAGTTGTGGGCAGCCTTCTACAGCCCTTTTCAATAAAGGATTGTCGTGGGCGGAAGGGTGGGAAGGAGTAACTTCCAGATGAGAGACACGACTTATGTCCAGGAGGTCCGGTGCAAAATCATGAACAGTCATAGGTGGGTAGGTGGCTTTCTGATTTTCACAGGAACGTAAAAACCCCTTCCTACAAAGAGTTCATCAGTTTTGTGTGCTCGTGTGCGTATGTTCATAAACAACATGTGGGCATGTCCTGCCTTTGGAAGAAACACAATACCTTAAATTTAGATGTAAAATTCGAAGGTTTTTCCCTTCTGTCCTGAAAATGGAATGACTGGTGAAAAAAAAATCATCTACTGATAGACATCTGCAAAACTGTATTTCAGCCCCGCCAAAGGCTGACACTATTATTTACTATGTGATTAAACAGTGACGGAACATCCGAGCTCCCCACATCACCAGAACTAAGGGTACAGTTGATTGCTGGGATGACTAATTGCTGAAGACCACTGCTTTTCCTCACTGTTATGTCATTATGTTGCAAGTCAGTGCATACTCCTCCATAACCACTCCAACAGAAAACGGGACTCAAAAGGACATGTGATAACCCGACATTAAGAATACCCGTGTGAAAACAATCTTGAAAATGATTTTAGATAGGAGCGTCTGCCTCAAATTTTAGAAAGGAGCGTCTGCCTCAAACTTTAGAAAAGAAAGTCTGCCTCAGATGTTAGAAAGGAGTGTCTGCCTCAAATGTTAGAAAGGAACATGTGCCTCAAGCTTAAGAAAGGAGAGTGTGCCTCAAACTTTAGAAAGGAGCGTGTGCCTCAAACTTTAGAAAGGAGCGTGTGCCTCAAACTTTAGAAATGAGCGTCTGCCTCAAATTTTTAGAAAGGAGTGTCTGCCTCAAGTGTTAGAAAGGAGCATCTGCCTCAAACTTTAGAAAGGAGCGTGTGCCTCAAACTTTAGAAATGTGCGTCTGCCTCAAATGTTAGAAAATGGTTCTGTCTCAAGCTTCTGCCTCAGATTTTAGAACGAAGCTACTGCCTCAAACTTTAGAAAGAAAATTCTGCCTCAAAGAGATACTGCCAATGTTTGGAAAGCTGTCAGAGCATGGTGTGCAACGTCACAGTAAACATGCCTTGACATTCAAAAAGGGAAGTGCCAGGACAGCTTGGACCAATACATAGACACACCACTTGGCCGAACCATCAGATTTCCATGACTGGCCATGCAACAAACAATCATTCTCCAAACATATCAAACATATTAAAAAGTGGGGAAAGGGAAAGAGAACATAAAATTGAGCCGCACTGAAGAAGGACAGCAGTGAGAGGCCAGTGCCGCTGTGATTCAAAGCTGCACTGGTGAACACAATAGCGATGACTCTTTAAATGAGTAAATTGTTTTTGGCCCATCTTCTCACACGGTGACACCAGTGTTGAAACACTGCCGCTGAGGCGCGTGATGGACCAGCAATGCATCGATCTTCCTAGCCATCTGGGAAAGCATAGGTATGTAGATCTCTATAGCCATCTGGGAAAGCATAGGTATGTGGATCTTTATGGCCATCTGGGAAAGCATAGGTATGTAGATCTTTATAGCCATCTGGGAAAAGCATAGGTATGTAGATCTTCCTATAGCCATCTGGGAAAGCATAGGTATGTGGATCTTTATAGCCATCTGGGAAAGCATAGGTATGTGGATCTTTATAGCCATTTTGGAAAGCATAGGTATGCAGATCTTTATAGCCATCTTGGAAAGCATAGGTATATAGATGTTTATAGCCTTCTGGGAAAGCATAAGTATGTAGATCTTCCTTGCCATCTGGGAAAGCATAGGTATGTAGATCTTCCTTGCCATCTGGGAAAGCATAGGTATGTAGATCTTTATAGCCATCTGGGAAAGCATAGGTATATAGATCTTTATAGCCATCTGGGAAAGCATAGGTATGTAGATCTTTATAGCCATCTGGGAAAGCATAGGTATGTAGAGATCTTTATAGCCATCTGGGAAGCATAGGTATGTAGATCTTTATAGCCATCTGGGAAAGCATAGGTATGTAGATCTTTATAGCCATCTGGGAAAGCATAGGTATGTAGATCTTTATAGCCATCTGGGAAAGCATAGGTATATAGATCTTTATAGCCATCTGGGAAAGCATAGGTATGTAGATCTTCCTTGCCATCTGGGAAAGCATAGGTATGTAGATTTCTATAGCCATCTGGGAAAGCATAGGTATATAGATCTTTATAGCCATCTGGGAAAGCATAGGTATGTAGATCTTTATAGCCATCTGGGAAAGCATAGGTATGTGGATCTTTATAGCCATCTGGGAAAGCATAAGCATATAGATCTTTATAGCCATCTGGGAGAGGATGAGCATGTGGATCTTTATAGCCATCTGGGAAAGTATAAGCATATAAATCTTTATAGCCATCTGTGAAAGTATAAACATATAGATCTTTATAGCCATCTGCGAAAGCATGAGCGCATAGATCTTTATAATCATGGGGAAAGCAAAACATATAGATCTTTATAGCCATCTGGGAGGGCATGAGAATGTGGATCTTTATAGCCCTCTGGGGAAGCCTGACCAGATAGATTTTGTATAGCCATCTGGAAAAGCATGACCACATAGATCTTATAGCCATCTGGAAAAGCATGAGCATATAAATCTTTATAGCCATCTGGGAAAGCATGAGCATGTAGATCTTTATAGCCATCTGGAAAAGCATGAGCACATAGATCTTATAGCCATCTGGAAAAGCATGACCACATAAATCTTTATAGCCATCTGGGAAAACATGAGCACATAGATCTTTATAGCCATCTGAGGAAGCTTTAGCATGTAGATCTTTATAGCCATCTGGAAAAGCATGAGCACATAGATCTTTATAGCCATCTGGGAAAGCACGAGCACATAGATCTTTATAGCCATCTGGGAAAGCATGAGCACATAGATCTTTATAGCCATCTGGGAAAGCATGAGCACGTAGATCTTTATAGCCATCTGGGAAAGCATGAGCATGTAGATCTTTATAGCCATCTGGGAAAACATGAGCATGTAGATCTTTATAGCCATCTGGGAAAGCATGAGCACATAGATCTTTATAGCCATCTGGGAAAGCTTGAGCATGTAGATCTTTATAGCCATCTGGGAAAGCATGAGCATGTAGATCTTTATAGCCATCTGGGAAAGCACGAGCACATAGATCTTTGTAACCATCTGGGAAAGCACGAACACATAGATCTTTATAGCCATCTGAGGAAGCTTGAGCATGTAGATCTTTATAGCCATCTGGGAAAGCTTAAGCATGTAAATCTTTATAGCCATCTGGGAAAGCATGAACTTGCAGATTAGAAGACAAAACAAAACAACAACCGTTTAGCACCAGCCGCCGTGGGGAAGTGGTTAGCGTCGCAGACTCCCAGCTGGGAGGTCGTATGTTTGAATCCCATCAGTCATGTGGGTTTTTCTGCCCGACAAGCTCCTACCCAGAGTTGAGTTTGCTATGGGCTCTGTTGGGAAGACTGTGTTGTGTGTGTGTGCGCGCGTGCACGTGCACCTGCATGTTGTATTTGATGTTTTTGTTCTTGTTCTTGACCCTAAGTCATCATCTGAACATGGATTTCCCATAAATGATAAAAGGTACACGCATTCACTACACACACACACACACACACATGCGCGCGCGTGCGCGCGCGCGCGCGCGCACGCACGCACGCACGCACGCACGCACCAACACACACATGTAATTTAGTCCCTTGCGGATTCATTCCAAGCACTGGCCCTCAGCACTTGTGTCTAAGAGGATATCTTTTTTTATATTTTCTACTTTTCGTAAGAAAATGTAATTTGTTTTGCTCTTTTATGGTTTTCTTTTGCTTCTTAGATGACACCTTTGGTTGTTGTTTTTTTTTGTTGAAAACTCAAGAAACATACTATGGTATTTGCACACCGGCCTTTTTCTGGTATAGCATTCTTCTTAAAACCGAAAAGGCAGAGGAGTAAAATTACCACTTTTCCGCGGTCACTGAGGAGAAACAATCAGGTTTTGAAATAGCGGTATATGACCAGGTGTTATGTTAATGAGCTTTCCTCCAGTGGAGATGTCTCCCCCTTTAGAGCTTCCTCCCCATTGGAGATGTCTCCCCCTTTAGATGTCTCCCCCATTTTGAAAAATTCTTTCCCTACGTTTGTTTTTACTCGTCCATCATATGGAGGGTTGTACCATGTGATTTTCCTTTTAATTAATTAATTAAGTAAAAAAAAACATAGGGAAATAATTTTTCAAAATGTTGACAGCATCCTTCCCAAAAGAACACAAATTGTCCAAAATATTCAACAAGAACACCCTCAAACTATCATATTCATGCATGCCTAACCTTAAAAACATAATTGATTCATCCACCAAAATGAAAAGCAACACAGCAAATAAGGGTGAAGAAAGGAAATCCTGCAATTGTACTAAAAAAGAACAGTGTCCCTTAAGCAACAAATGCCTCTATAACAACATTGTATACCAAGCCACTGTGACATCAGAAAATGAAAAAAAGAAACATACATAGGGATCACTGAAAATCACTTCAAACCAGATATGCAAACCATAAACAGTCATTCAACAAAGAAAATACAAACACCAAACAGAACTGAGCAAATATATTTGGAGACTTAAAGACAAAAAAAAAAATAAACTAGAACATATCCTGGAAAATCATAAAAAGGGCATCACCATACAATAACATTTCAAAAAGATGCAACCTATGTTCAAACAGAAAAATGGTTAATACTATGCAAACCATACTTAGCAACCCTAAATATTAAAGTAGAAATAGTAAACAACTGCAGGCACAAATGGAAATCGTTGTAGCAAACGCACCCTGAACTGTAAACAACCTGAAAACCGAACAACACGTGCAGCCAATCCGCACGAGCAAACAGTGACATTAGGCCATATAACACTGGCAGTAGGCGACCCAAAACCATCCTGAGGAGAGAGCCAGCGCTCGAAACAGATCTGTTGATTTTTAAAACTTCCTTTTACTATTCTATTTGTAACAGATGTTGCTCCCCAAGGGGTTGAGCACTTTAAGAATTTTATTAGGCATTTTAGCGGTATTTTTGATATATATATATATATATATATATATATATATATATATATATATATATATATATATATATGTGTGTGTGTGTGTGTGTGTGTGTGTGTGTGCGCAGGTACACGCATACACATGCAAACGCACATGCATACACACACACATATGCGCACATGCCCACATACAAAGACACACATACATACACACACATATGTACATGTACATATGCAGCTGCGTGTGTATGCTCACACAAACCCATAAATCATACACACACAAACACACATGCGCTTGCGTGTCTACACACACACACACACACACACACACACACACACACACACACACGCACGCACGCACGCACGTATGCGCGCGCGCATATATAGGCAGGCACACACGCATTGACACGCACTCTCTCTCTCTCTCTCTCTCTCACACACACACACACACACACACACACACACACACACACACACACACATGCATACACATACACGCATATTATGCACACACACACACACACACACACACACACACACACACACACACACACATGCACTCGCGCGCGCACACACACACACACACACACACACACACACACACATGGGGGCCATACAAACACATCCATACACGCACATATGTGTACTTTTTCATCACACACACACACACACACACACACACACACACACACACACACACACACACACGCACGCACTGATAAAATAAAAGAGGCACAACCAGTGTTAGGTATGCAATCAAGATCTGACCAGCGCATTGGAGTAATGCGAAGGTCAGACATCTGCCAAGTCGTAAGCACAAGACCCTCTTCATCAATTCTCTGATCTTAGTTGTTAATTCATTTATCCATCAGCTTAAAAGTGTGGTCTCAAAACTTAGGGGATGCAGTGTAGCGTATATGGACTAGTTCGCACACAGGGGCGCCTCCTTGATGAAACTGTAACTGAAACTGTATGAGAAAGCCATTGTGGCTACAGAAGAGACTGAGAAATACCTGGCATGCTACTGATGGTCAGACTCCAAACAAGTGTCGGAAGTACAGCAAGATCAGTGACCATATCCTTTTCGTCTGGAGGTCTGATGTTTTCAGCTGTGAGGCTGTGTTGTCCATCCTCTCCAAATTTCGTTTTCCATTAAACTGTGGCACAGCCATCCATTTCCTTGTTTGACGGCATGATTGCAACAGTCATTGAGAATGGCCGTCTTGCAGATTTGTTTTTGTTATAAACGATATTCAGAAGAGTTGGCAATGACTTGTTACCGGTTGCTATGACAGTTCTACTTAACCTGCTTACTTCCAGTTCTCTAAACATGTATTTCTTCACTTCCCAGATTCTTTGATTCTGAACAACCAGAAGGGGAGGTAAGAGAACATAGACTTCTGTGAGTCCTCTGAACATAATCACTTCCCAGATTCTTTGATTCTAAACAACCAGAAGGGCAGGTAAGAGAGCACAGACTTCTGTCCAGGTGAACGAGTCCCTCTACGCATACCCTGCTGTATGTGAAATAGTTTTGTAGGCAGGGAGAGGTTGAGACATATACATAAATCCAAAAGTTTTTACAGAGTTCCAGATTTTATCAGAAAATGCAACCGTTTCCGGAGGATTTCAGTGTGCTCTGCTACGTCACAGGTTTGTTTTAATGTCTTAAAATATTTTTATGCAACAACAACACGCTATGCTGTAAATTTTAAATAGATGTTAGCGAATCAAAAAAATAAAATAAGTAAAAATAAAAAAAAATAAATAAAAAAGAGAAAGCCGCGGACAAACAAATCACAAGGCAAACCACGACACGTTCCTACCTCTTAGGATTTCTTCAGGCAAGATACACAACACTCAGGACAACGAAAATGAACGAGCAGTCAGTTACGTTCATGCACTTCAGCGGTTCGCTAACATTTATTTAGATTTCGTGTAGATTTCCGCCTGCAGTCGCCTCACTTTGCAACTAGGCTATGCTGCATTACGGTTAGGGAAGTTGTGTTTATTTTATAAAGAGAGCGGCTGGTGTTCTAAGAAACAGAGTAGATGATAAGCTTTGTTGGCAATGAAGGGCACAGTTTTGGGACAGCTGTAACTTTCATATAAGGATGACATTATGATGGGAGTGAGGACTTCAACGTGTTGGTGATCTGACCTAGTTTCAATGTAACTGAACAAGAGCTTAAGAGCGCTCCTGTCGCCCATGTCTTGCGTCCACCGAAGTGTCTCTAGAGAACAGTATGATGATAAGATCTGAATAAACAGGAGAAAAGAGAAATAAGCTCAAAGTCTTTTTATGACACGCTATGGGAGCCACTGCATCCTCTGTTGGCAGAAAACACCGTTTGTGGCACCTGTCTGTCCTGAGGCTTCTACCTACTCCTCATAAGCACTGCCCGGACATGACAGTAATTGTCTTCCCATGGAAGATAATCACCGAATACGTTGCAGAATTGTCCCTGCCACGACGAGAAAAACAATCTCCATCCAACCGATCCACAAAGCTGCCCCCCAAATTGTCAGTGAGAAGTAGGGCAAACGCTATAAAAGAGAAACATAGGAAAATCACAATTCTATGCATCACGATATCTCAATAGTTAGATGAGGAATTCAAAAGGACGAAACTTACATGGTTTATTCCATAGCTTTTAAAATTTTCACATGAGGAAAAAGAAAATTCACATGCTAACTTGCTTCTGGTTTGGCGACGGATCCACTCTCGTCTTTCACAATTATGACAGACAAGAGGCAGATCCAAAGAAAAACCATCTGCCGGATAAACGTTCGTAAGACAGGATGGTGAGGAATTCAACAGGTCTCTGCCGTCGCTTCTGCTGCTCATCCGTCTTCGTCTGTCGTCTCCTACAGCCCTTTCTCTATCCCCCCTCTCCATGTGGCGTGACTCTCAGGATGCACGTCCAGCTCAGACACACACACTGGGTGACCACGTCAAGACCGGCTCTGTGGCAACGTCACCTGTCCACAGGGGACTAACAACATCAGGTGATTGTCAGTTAACCGACCAGAGTAACGCCATCCCCACCTCGTCTTTACCATTCCCCATATCTACACAGAGAGAAACAGACAGTGACAAAAGCACAGGGTCACTGGGGAGAGAGCAGAGCCCCGACAAGTTCCACAAGATCCTGGTTTGGCCTTTTCATTGAATCATGCGTCTTAGATATGGTCCACTGAGTTCTCTCTCTCCCTCCGTGTGTGTGTGTGTGTGTGTGTGTGTGTGTGTGTGTGTGTGTGTGCGTGCGTGCGTGCGTGGGTGCGTGTGCGTGTGTGTGTGTGTGTGCGTGCGTGCGTGCGT
Source organism: Conus betulinus (assembly GCA_016801955.1). Classification (NCBI taxonomy): domain Eukaryota; kingdom Metazoa; phylum Mollusca; class Gastropoda; order Neogastropoda; family Conidae; genus Conus; species Conus betulinus. The sequence continues at coordinate 39,890 of JADBJO010014864.1, forward strand.
GTGTGCGTGTGTGTGTGTGTGTGTGTGTGTGCGTGATGTGTGTGTGTGTGTGTGTGTGTGTGTGCCCGCGGAAGATTCATGCGCAGATGGGCAGGAGTATTGAACTAACCCACGTCGCGGACAGTTGTGCTCTTATAATGTATAGTCATGACTAAAACCAGGATTCAACCAGTACGAGATGCTTACTTCAAAGAACTCTACAAGGAAATGTTTGGTCAGCACTGAGAACAAGAAGTCAGAGCCTGTGAAATCCAAGAATGTCGCCACTACAACCGATGGCTTAGAAGAATTTGCTTCCAACGGTAGCATCTTTGACAGTGCTGTTCAACACCGTTCTACCCTTACCTCCAGTCTGTCAACAGTAGGCCAATTTGATCAACAGGACAGTGTGAGTACCAGCGTAAATTTTTATGTGTGATCGGATCGTGGCATTGGAGAAGAACATAGAAAATCTAACAAACATCATTTTAAGCTTGCAGAAAAATCATAATCAGGATAAGACTGGAAAAGTAGTGCCGTCTTCTCAGCAAGCTCTGTCTTACTCTGATGCCGTTAAAACACCAGTATCGGCCTCACCAGTTGTTACACCTGAAAGCGGGTCCCAAAATCATGTACGATAGGTCAACACAAAAATCCACTTAAAAATAAAAGCAAAACCCATCCTTCTGAATCAAAACAAAAGAATTTAAAGTCCTCTGACGCTATTCGTGCGGATGACGCAGCAAGGATGATGTCATCTTCAACAAAAGAAAGAAGTTTCTCCTGGTACCAGTGGTAGTCGTAGATCTAGACCTAGATCTACAAGAGATTTCCAGACGAAGCCAGAACTACCAACTGTCGCTATTATCCACGATTCCATTCTCAACGGCGTGCAGCCAAAACGACTGGGCCTATCTTACGGCCTTCATGTCCGAAAGCGAAAATCGTCATCAATCGAGGACATTGGGAAGGCTGTGGAAACATCTAAAGATGCTGATGCTTTTGTTCTCCACTGTGGCATCAACACTCTAAAACGTAACACTGCCCAGGCTGCCAGCAAGATGTTCATCGATGCTGTACGCAAGATACAGACTGACCACCCCAACGCGAAGCTGGTTATCAGCAAGACTTCTTCAGTGAAAGACTCTTTCCTAGAAGCAAAAAGACACTTATTTAACGCCTTGGTCTTCGCTGAACTTGTCGACGAGAACAACATTACCTTTGTCAGTCACGAGAACTTGCTGCAGAGAGCCCTTCGAGACCAACTACACCCAAACCAGCGAGGGTCGTCTGTGCTGGCAGGAAACTTGGGCAGGCATCTCCAGGACCTCTTTTGGGAAAAGCCCAGGCAACATGCAAGGCCCAGATACCAACATCCCAGTGGCTTTTATGACTGGAGGGGGTGTGTGGTACACCAGCTGGGACTATCCATAGAATGCCCTGTGTTTGCAACATACAGCTGTGCAATGAGCGTGTGCGTGTGTGTGTGTGTGGGTGGGGGGGGGGGGGGGGGGGGGGGGGGGGGGGGGGCGGGGGGGGGTGAGTGAGTGCGTGCGTGCGTGTGTGCGAACCTGCGCGCGCAGCGTGCGTGTGTGTGTGTGTGTGTGTGTGTGTGTGTGTGTGCATGCATGCAGTAGAACGTGAAAAAGTAAGTGTACATTTGTGTGTATTTGGCGTAAGTTGAGAGTTTTTTTTTTTTTTTTTTTTTTTTTTTTTTTTGTGGGTGGGGTGTGTGTGGGGGGGGGGGGGGGGGGGGGGGGGGGTCTGTGTGAAAGAGATAGAGGGCACAGCTCTATATGTTGTGAAGATCTATTGAAAATACCACCATCAGTATATTGGATTTCCCTTATATCCAAGGCTAAAAATGCATGTCGTTTTGGTCAATCTATGCTTTGTGAGACACAACATCCCTCTGGAATATTATCTTGTTTGACAGCCAGAGAACTTGTTATTGCACAGCTAGTCTGCTGAAGTCACATTTTTGTATTGTTACATTTTTTTGGTTGTTCACTTTTCCCTCAAATTTTTCACATTTTTGTTTGGCTTGTTTATATTATGAAATGCTCTTTGTCAGAATAACTATGCTCATGAATAGATACTCCTATATTGTCCAAGACCTTATCAACTATATTTATAAGTCATATCTTTGTGACAGTAAGGGTATGACAAAAATGACAGAAACGGCTACAATCTGCATAACTACAGTTATGCCTGTAAATTCAGTTTCTTATGGAGCTAGATCCAAACAGCCGCTTCACAGTGTTTCAGTGGAATGCAAGGTCTATTTCCACTAACCTATTATCTTTTGAAAGTCATGTTCTGGAAAAAGGCTATAGTGTTTTAGCACTCCAGTCATTGAATGTGGAAAAGAAAAAGCTTCCCAATCTTAAGAATTATTACTATCCACCTCTTTACAGTATCAGTGAGGTAAATAAAAAGGTGCAAACTGCTATCTATATTAGACTTGACCTTGAGTTTACAAATATTAGCCCATTTCCAGTGCCCCATAGATAAACAAGATGTGTTTGCCACAGGTGCTGTCATCAAAGTAAATAAGGAATCAGTTTATAATGTTCTGTCCGTGTACTATCCTAATGGTCCTAAAGAGGATGACACAGACTGGCTGAAACATACTGATTTTACAAAGAGGAAGTGGATTATTATGGGTGACTTTAATGCTCATGCGCCCTATTGGGACACAAGTTGTAATAAAGTGACATCAAATAGATTTGTTGAAAATATTGTTGATTCAAGTTTAATTTTATTAAACGACGGTAGAATTACGAGAATTCCTGATGTAGTTACTCACAAGTCTAGTGCAATAGATCTATCGCTTGTTTCTCCAAATATAGCAGTTAACTATAACTGGTCCACAGTAGAAGATTGTTTAGGGAGTGATCACCTTCCCATTACAATCCTTTTTAATGAAAATATATTTGATGAACCGTCTACCACTGAATGTAAAATTCCAAAATTAAACTATAATTGGCCGACTGGGAAGCCTTTCAAACTTTTCTTCTGTCACAAAATACATCACCAATTGAGGATGATGATCTAGATATATTTTATGCTAATTTCTCAAAGTAGTATTATTAGCAGCTGAAAAGACTATCCCAAAATATAAATACAAAAAGATTGGAAAGTATGTAGGCAACGTATGGTGGACAGAAGAATGTAGACTCGCTGTACAATCAAAGCGAAAAAAGTTACAAAACATGGATAAGAAATAAGACAGAAGAAAACTTTAAAATCATGAAACAAGAAAAGAATAAATGTGCTAAAATAATTGCTCAAGCTAAAAAAGAAGTACTGGGTTGAGTTTTGCGAAGTCGAAGTATCGGAATCAAAAGATTTATTTAAAGTTTGGAAAAAAGTTAAAGAAATGAAAAACTGCTATAAAAGTCAGTCATACCCTATAAAGCTACAAACTGATTTTCCTTCTGCTTTGGATAAAGCTGAAGCTTTTTCTGGTTTATTTTCAGCTTGTAGTCAGTCTAAAAATCTTCAGCCAGAAAGCCTTAGTCACAGAAACAATGAAGAACAAAAAGATGATTATATGGCTCCTCCACAAGAAAACGAACATTTCCTAAACTCACCTTTACTGTTGTCAGAACTAACAGAAGCATTAGATTCTATCCCTTCACATGATTCAGCTGTTGGTCTTGATGGGGTGTCCTATCAACTCATTAGACATTTACCTTCTTCGTGGAAAGTATTACTGCATTCATTATTCCAAAAATGTTGGATTAATGGCACTATTCCAAAAATCTGGAAAAGTTCGGTAGTAGTCCCAGTACTCAAGGAAGGTAAACCGAGGACATCTTTACACAGTTACAGACCCATAGCTCTAACCTCTCATGCTGGTAAACTTTTAGAAAAAATTATTCAAAAAACGACTGTTATATTACTGTGAAAAAAATGGCGTGATTCCTGTTCAGCAAGCGGGCTTTCGAAAAGGTCGTTGTACCACAGACCATTTAGTTAAACTGACCAGTCACATTAAAAAAAACAATTCTCCCGCAAAAAAGCACTTTGGCTACATTTTTTGATGTCAAAAAAGCCTATGACTGCGTATGGCACGCAAGGCTACTTTTCAAATTAAAAAATGTTGGTATTTCTGGGAGAATGTTTGATTACATTAAAAGCTTCCTAACAGAAAGAAGCATATGTACACGAATTGGAAGAACTTTTCATCCTTTAGGAATGTAGATATGGGTATTCCTCAGGGATCAGTTATTGCTCCCATGTTGTTTGCAATCCTAATCCATGATCTTCCCAAATCTATGTCAGAAGCCACGCATGTAGTTCAATATGCAGATGATATCGCTATTTGGATTAACTGTACATTAAGGAAACATTCAAATAAAAGAACAATAAACTTTGTACAGAAAGATGTACCAAAAGGAATTGGATAGATTATCTATATATATGAAGAACAACGGATTAGAACTATCTGGAGAAAAAAAACATGTCTTATGTTGTTTAACAATGGTGAGAACCCAAAGGTGCTACCCTTGCTTTTGATAGATGGTCAGATTCTAGAATATAAACAAAAAGTTAAATTTCTGGGGGTATTTTTAACCCCGAAGCTGAACTGGAAAACACATATTGAAAATTTGATTGATAAAACAAGAAAAAGATTGAACGTTCTTAAAATAATATGTTGTCAACCATGGGGTCAGGACTGTCATACCCTTTTACATCTACATCTCGTTAGTCCGATCGAAATTGACATATGGGCAGGAAGTGTATTTTCTCTCTGCACCTAATTCTCTTTTAAAGAGATTGCAAAGCTTGGATAGTAAGGCCATGAAATTAGCTCTGGGAGTTCCAGTTCATACAAACACTACTAATGTTATAAAAAAAAAAAATATATACCACTAAATGAGAAGCGAATATTGGATGTGTCCAAATATATTGTCAGAAGTCTTTCTGTTGAAAATTCAGTTACTGAAGAAATACTGATGGATTCCAGTAAAGATTTTCCTAAGAGTTCGAAAAACATATCATACATCCACCAATTAGAAATTACACATCTGACTTTATGTCACATTGTAATATTGATATACTGCTGCTATACCAAAATTTCCTGCGGGTACCTTCATGCCTCCTTGGGAGCACCTAAATGCTTCTTTTGATTATAAATACACTATGTTAAAGAAAAGTGATAATGTAAATATCTTAACAACTGAAGTTCGGGAACATTTAGAAAACAGCTATCCAAATCATTTAAAAGTGTTTACAGATGGGTCGGTAATGGAATCCTGAGAGTGGTTCTGGCTTTATAATACCAACTTTAAATGTCAGGAAATCATATCATTTAGGAAAGGGGTTTTTCAATTTATACCTCAGAATTATATGCAATACTGAAGGCTTTGATGTACATATATGATACACCAATTTGCTTTATATAAAATCCTACTGTGTGTTGATTCCAAATCTGTTTTACAATCACTAGAGCGTTGGGACTGCAAAGCTAGAAAAGATTTGCTTTTTGAAATAAAGCATGTATTGCATTGTTTCATAACTCTAGGTATAAATTGATTTTTTTTGGGTCCCATCTCACTGTGGTATAAAGTGGAATGAAATAGCAGACAGTCTTGCAAAAGAAGGAGCAAATAGAAATGCTGAAAATGTAACCAAAAATCCTAGATTTGTCCTCTTGTGAATTAATCCAAATTATGGAAAAGTACACACATAAGCAGAATTTTAATAAAGAAAGTGGCTACTTTACCATCGTGCCCTAGGCACATTGTTAGACTAATTCATAATTAAGGCTGAATACCTGGAACACTAAATATTCTCATGGTATTACTTGTGTCTGCGGAGAAAACATTTCCGTACGTCATCTTTTGTTTGAATGCTCAGTGTTGACCCCGCTCTATCAGGAGGAAGGTATTGAGATGAATAACTTTGATAATGTCAATACTGTCTTATATGGTTCATGTGTTGCTGAAATTGCCATGGTTATTTCGCAGTCACAGGTTGCAAAGTGTGTGTGCACGCACGCATGCGTAAGTGAATTTCACAACACTGTGCAGCTCACTATTGTGACACCTCGCGATCGAAA
>JADBJO010014864.1:53715-61215 GCA_016801955.1 Conus betulinus
GTGGGCCTGTATGCCTTGGAACAGCTAAAGAAGAAAATAAACGCAAACAGCATCGGCCTGTACAGGGATGACGGCTTGGCGGCTATAACAGGAACAGCCAGAGAAGCTGACAAAACAAGGAAAGATCTAATCAGAGTCTTCAAAGAGCTAGGACTCAAAATCACAGTGCAGACCAACCTGAAGGTAGTGGGACTATCTTGACATAACTTTAGACCTAAATAAAGAAACATATGAGCCATACAGAAAACCAAATGACAAACCCTGTACATAAATATGAAGTCAAACCACCCACCACAAATTATTGCACATATAACAAATGCAGTCGAGAAACGATTGTCAACACTGTCAGCAAATGAAAACGTGTTTGAAAAAGCAGCACCCATGTACAATGAAGAAGGAACAGATCAAGAAATGTTATCTGGTTTAACCCACCATTCAGTGCCAACGTAAAGACGAATGTTTGGACGAAAATTCCTATCTCTCATCGACAAACACTTCCCACCACAAAGCAAACTTCACAACATCTTCAACAGAAATACGCTAAAAATCAGCTATTGTTGCATGAAAAACATGAAAGCAATCATCAGGTCACACAACACAAAAATCATAAAGAAGATGAAAGAAAATAAAGAGAAAAGCTGTAACTGCAAGAACCGAGAAGAATGCCCACTGAACGGGAAATGCTTAGCTACAGCTGTGGTTTACAAAGCAACAGTAAAACACGGCACCCACAAGAAAATCGTACATCGGACTTTCTGGTGGACAGTTTAAAGAAAGATTCAGAAACCACACAAAATCATTCAAGAATGAAAAATATTGTAATGACACTGAGCTTTCGAAGTATATTTGGCAACTAAAAAGAAAGACCATTGACTACTCCATCACATGGGAGATCCTGAGAAAGTCCAACACTGATAGAAGAGAGAGTGGACAATGCAATCTATGCATAGAAGAAAAGCTTCAAATAGCCTTGCATAAGAAAGATGCATTGAACAAAAAAAAAAAAACAAAACAGAATTAATATCAAAATGCAGGCACGAAAAGAAAAAAGAAAACTAGCAGAAAGGAAAACTACCTGACGTCAAAGACTTTATAAACTCATTCCTGTATGACGTCATCAACTTCATCATCACTCGCCAGAAGATTGCAATATGTGTGTGTGTGTGTGTGTGTGTGTGTGTGTGTGTGTGTGTGCACGCAAACACACATGCACACACACACACACACACACACACACACACACACACACACACACACACACACACCCAAGAACAACTCAAATTTGTACATCATCTCCAGTTTTTCGTTATAAACTTAACGTACCTTTGGGAAGTGTGCGTCAATATCCAACTACTTCTGATGAACGCGTTTCAATCTGTGTATTATAATTTTAATGACAGTTAAACGTGCGCATGTTATCAAATCTTCAGATAATAAATATGTTCACTCCTGTGTGCATATTTTAAGTCTTGACCTTAAAATCTGCAGTAGTCTTTTTTCTTGTGTTGTCTTCCGTTTTTCATAGACAACAGTCCACATATGTAAATTGGGATCAGGGAAGAACTGAGAGGAAACAAGAATACAGTCATAGCCAAGTGGAACGGGTCTGAGGAACCATCTCCATCTGCAGCCATCGCACAGGAAAAAACAAAAGAAAACCGTGAAATGAGTCGAGTCCAGCCATTTTGGTCAACAAATGCACATAGGAATATACCGATTTTTTATTGGAGTCGGCTAAAAATCTGTATTTGGGCGTTTGTTTATAAACGATGGCTTGACAAATAATTGTACTTGCGCTAAGCAGAAGGTTGAATATGGCAGTAATTATAAACAGGTGTAAATCATGGTCAGCGTTATAGCAATCAAACTGGATTGGACGGCACAAGGCAGACTGGCCAAACACTTTCCATCCGACATTCCGGGAAGGAACGATGCCAATGCAAGTGCAATTCCAAACAACCATGTTGCAGTGCATATTACAACTGTTTTAGTCTGGGTTAATGACCACGTCTTTAATGGAAAGTTAAGCAGTACCACTTGATCTATTGTTATAAAGGAGATTATTAGCACGGACACTTCATAAGAAACAAAGGCTAGAACGCCAGCAGCTTTACAAATCATATGGTTTGGCCACGACTTTTCAAAATTAATGGAGTTTTCATATATGTTGTTCGCTACTGAGCTATGCTATGCTTGTGTGGAGGCCCATACATATGTTTGCAATATACAAGTGAGCAGCGAAGGTGTTCGTTTTTAATTTAGACATGCTCATTGTCCAACACACAGGAGTGAGGCAAACCCACATTGCCAATAACCGAAATAAAACTAAACAACCAAAGGAACAGACTATGCTCTTCACTTGGCAGCAACATTTCGCATGAAGGAATCAAAGGCTGCGGTGCTAAACACCTCAAAGTGTGGGAAGTTTTAGGCAGAAATTTCAAGCAGCAAAATAAATAATTTGAAGCAGAAATAAGCTTAACACCCTTCAATGTGGACAATGAATCCAAAGGAAATGTGATAACCGGACTCCCTCTATATCTAGCTGTGCAAGTACTGGTGTATTTTTAAAACCTACTGATGAGATACACTTAATGTAAGAAAACGACAAATTCAAAGATTGCAGTCGAGGGAGGTACGCTGATGAAATGATGTCAGTGTTTATCAGGTTTGTTCTTGATACATCTAATTTTCTCAGTACATAATACACAATGTTATTTGGTGTTCTCTTTTGTAAAACCATCGGGTTGTTTGCTAATATCAGATCAAGTAAGTTTGGAAAGCTCAGGAACATAACCATATTTAGAGTGCTCAAGTCATTACTTGCTAAGTTAATATACTGCAGATTGGCAAGATTCACATTTGAAATGTTTGTTAAGTAACAATACGAAAGATCCAGATGGATAAGATATGAATGGATACGTAGATCTCCCAGTGCCATTCCCGAGCCTGATGAGTTCAAAAAACGTAACTGAGGGAAAAGGATAGCCGAGAAGAAACGAGGACACCAAAACGACTGACCTTGACACAAACAACTCTCAGGACAAGTCATATCACACGACCATTCGTCATCTCGCTGTAAGCACTGACCCCAGCCATCACACAGATGATCGCTATGAACACACACTCTAGAAGCTCGGCATTGATAGAAACCGCGACACGTGAGTGTGTCACAGTCTTGCTCGTCCTCGCCGTATAAGCAGTCGGCGAATCCGTTGCATCGGGTGTAGACAGGGAGGCAATACAACCAACCGGTTGTGCAAATATAATGAGTATCAGGGCACGATTCGTGTAATTGCATCATTTGTTGAGTAAAATAACCTGTACCATCATGGTTAATGAAAAGTTTCTGATTTTCGTTTGCTTCTGTAAACACTTTTCTGCTGAATGTGATAAGCGTACAGACTTCATCAGAGTCATCCAAACAATCTGAATACTCGTTGCATCGTTGATCGATTTGCACATACTGATTATTTTTGCAGAGAAAACCTTCACTTGAAGGGTGTACACAGAATGACTCGTCACTATAATCAGGACAGTCCTGCATAAAATTACATACCAGGGTGTAGGGCACTGTATTATCTTCATCATCACAGAGGAACATTATGGCTGTGAGTGGACTGTTTTGATTAAGAACAACACGTGCTGTAGTTTCATTGTCCATGCATCCCTGTGGAAATGCCACCTTCTCGATGTTACCACCAGTGTCACATGGTAGTAAAGTATGAGTCACATGACTTGCTGCACAAGCGTGTAAGAATTGTTTTGACTGTGAACCAAAAGCAGACCACCACAGTAATGTTCAGGAAACGTAACTGTTTGGAAGGAAATTAAATTCTCTGACCGCCAATTGATTTCACAAATGATATTAGTGTGTGTGTGAGATAAGAGGGATAAGAGTTGCTTCCGTCAAAACCATTGACTCAAATTCTACAGAGATGGGAAATGTAGAAGGCGCATACTGAAATGTGTTGTAGTAAAATGATTCATGTTGTAGATCAAAGTGTCATCAGCCCCACTTGCGAAATTTTCTGTACACAAAGGGCACAGAAAACCAGCCTGAACTATAACCAATTCCTACCGTGAACATTTCATAGCTTTTAAAAATGCTTAGTATGCTATCTTGGTCTCTTCTTGACCGTATGGAAGCTAATTTTCCACCCATTCCTTGACATGAGTATGTTGCTAATGAATGTGGTACTGCTGAATTAAGACTGATGTATTTAAAACATTTGTTGAGCGACGCTACCAACCCCTGACATTCTGTACTGCTAAAGGAGCAATGCTCTGTTTCGTCTTCACTATTTTCACACTCTTGTCTCAAGTTGCAATGAAGATGGCGCTGAAATCGGGAATAGTGTTCAATGCAGCAGTTGAACAAGCCACTGGAAAGCGTTTGTGGAATAACAGTGTCGGGATGAAATGAAAAAAATACTTTCAATCTGCTGCTCTGACTCGAAGAACAAGGAACATTGTATAGTTCTTCGTTATGATCTAGCTCCTTGGTATAGACATGAATATTAGATGTTTGTAAAAACTTTGGCTGGTAAATTTCTTCCATCACACACATATATGTGTCTTTCTTTATTTTCATGTAATGCCCGGAACCTCAGCCCTATGTAGTGGTTACACATTTCAGAGGATGTGCCACGAAAACTGACCATGGTGACATAGGAACGCGATGCATGCACTTTCATCCCCCTAACTGTAGACTTCATGAAATTTTGGAGCGGTAAATATAGATATCCGGACAGTGACGTTAGAGACACAAAGACAAATGTGTGATTCGTAACTGTCTCAATTTGTAGCCTGATTTCAGGGCTATTATAATGCAAAAAGAACATATGCCGTGTAGATGACTCGACGAACTTTTCATCCCGAGAATGATGATTACATCTTACCTTGTAACTGAAACGGGCAACAAAGAAGAAACTAAATGGTGGCGTTTCATCAAATAACATGTTTGTATCCCAATGTCTAGAGTTGCACCAGTATGTCAATCTTTGAATATGAGCACGCACAAAATTGCCTTGTGGCACTTTAACATGCATGAGGCAGAATGTTGACGACTCACTGCACACACCATATACCACTCCTTGATTTACAGGGAGAATTTTAAAACCCCCCTCTACAGCGTGGCACGCTGACTTTTGTGATTGTGATGTTAGGATGATTTTGATTAATGACATACTCCACACCTGGACAAAGGTCTTGGATTCTCATCGTTACTGTAGAGTGTCGTTTTTTTTGTGGTGTGGGCTGTTTTCGAGTGTGTTGACAGCATCAGTCAGATACACACAAATCAGAAATTGAAATATCAATATAAACGTAACGCATTGTTCCATTTTATCCAGTTGCTCTGCTGAGTTGCGAATGCGTTGGATCGTCCTTGTTTTCTCTTCGCAATACATAGCATGAAGGTGTACTCTCGCAACTGCGCGCTCTCTCTCTCTCTCTCACACACACACACACACACACACACACACACACACACACACACACAGAGAGAGAGAGAGAGAGAGAGGGGGAGAGAGAGAGAGAGAGAGAAGACAAACAAACGTTTAAATTGATTTGAGTCGTATGCCCATGTCAATGGGAACAGAGGAAGGGGTATAAACAAAATCGAAATTACGAGGGGGAAAAGGATATAGCATCTAAACTAAGTAAGCAAAGAAGTCAATACATCGTCAACTATGCATCAACACCTAAAGCTAGACATTAAATCTGGCGAATATAACTAACGTGGACGGCATGGCCCTGTTCGTGTGGCAGTTGTTCCTGCCCTTCTTTCTTCTTTTGGGGGATTCGTAGTAGCATGTGAGTTCTTGGGAATTAGCAAGTATCCCTGTGGTGTTCTGTATTTTTATTATTTTTTCCTTGCTCAGTAGGGTAGTTATTTTTCTTCGCAAGAGAACTTTCCTCTTTTATACCCTCTCTTATCTCAGCATATCCTTCCCATTTTGTGATAGGCCCCGGATTCCAATAGGGTACGTGACTGTTTATGTGCGTATGAATGAACAAAGTGTTGTTTGTGTGGGTCTACTGTTGGCTCTTGTGGTGAGTGGTGAGTGTGCGATCTGACTTTTCGACTCTGTAGTCCTTACTGAACCCGACACACGGATTATGTAATCTCGTGGGTCTTCTTGAACATTAGAAAATCTTATGTTGTATCAGCGAGAAAAAGTGTCAAATTTATCTTGTGATCACGTAAATGTTCAGTCATGTCAAAATGGTAATCTTGCCATTGGAAGATTTGGGAAAACTGATGCTCAAAGACAGAACGTTTATGACACAGATATGATACTTCTTTCTTCAGCTCATTATTTTTGTCTTTCAGTGAACAACACAGGGACAGCAGAGTACAAAGATCACTCTCAATCGCTGTCTGGCTGCCACACAACCGCTGAAAATACTCTTTTACCTGTGCAGCTTGTGCATATGAAGGTGCTGGGTCAGGTGGAAATCCTAGGCCAGGGTTGGAGTCGAAATCAACACACGGCAAAAAGAACACAACCAGAAATACACAGACATAAATAGACAGCATGCGCAAAGATCTCTCTTGTTCAGCTACCAAAGAGATTTTGTCAGGTACCATCAACACAGCAGAATAAACAGCAGGGAAAGCACAATTGTCCGAGTCATGGTCATAGGCCACAGGAGAAAAACAGGTTTGCAAGTAACAAGGCCCATCTTGCTTATTTTCCTATACAGTTTGAAAATGTCCAGAAAAGCATTACACCAATGTTTCTTCATGATAAGTTTCATACTGATTCGGTGAGCAACGTTCAAATCAAGAGGACACGGATTGTTTGCTCTCTGCACGTACCGGATTTTTGGTCAAAGTTAACGCTTTACAGTACGCGGCCTTCCCCTTCAACTACTGTTTCAAAGCATCGCGATGGCAACGTACCGACCGTCTGTGGTAGAGATGTGTCTATCAGCTGAAACATCTGCTGGCCTGGCTACCGTACTTGGAGCGCAGTCCATCCGTGGTCTGTGGCGACTTAACCCTGCTACCAAGGAAATCCACGTGAACATCCGACTGAGAGGTATAGTATTGCAGGTCTCCAATATTAATCCCTTCATCCTTTGCAGCAACACAGGTTAAAAGAAGCCGACTACTAAGTTATGGATTTACAATATACCTATATCTGTGGCAGAAACCGAGATAGAACGTTCGCTGAAGCAACTCGGCTGTGAATTGAGATCTTCAATTAAGATGGAGAGAGCGAGAGAAGCGGATAACAAAATTAACGCATTTTCTCACAGGCCGTAGATTTGTCTTCATCACTGTGCCTACAACTCCCCTCGACAAATTTATAAAGATTAACATTTTCACAGCTTTGAGTGTTCCATAAAGAACAAAAATCAATCTTCAAACCTGTCTCCTGTTCGCGCTGTTTGCTGCCAAACCACCATGTCTCCCAATGTACAGGTGAGATAGTATGCTGACAACGTAAACAATCGGGGCACAAAAGAGGAGATCCAGTTTGTCAACTG
>JADBJO010014864.1:73715-78068 GCA_016801955.1 Conus betulinus
CATTAGTGATGAATTTGCTTGATTGTTTCGGTGTGTAGGCGAATGATACAAAATGTCTGGGTTTGTTTATGTACTGATGTGTAATGTACAGTCACTTTCATTCTGCGCTGATAACTTCATTCTACCAAATGGATGCAATCAAATCAACATAAAGGTATTTAAGTATTCATAGAATTAAGAGCACTCGCGCGGGTTCATCTGTGTGTGTGTGTGTGTGTGTGTGTGTGTGTGTGTGTGTGTGTGTGTGTGTGTGTGTGTGTGTTGTGTGTGTGTGTGTGTGTGTGTGTGTGTGTGTGTGTGTGTGTGTGTGTGTGTGTGTGTGTGTGTGAGTGCGTGCGCACGCTCGTGTGTGTGTGTCCTTGGGTAAGAGTGTTTACTTGTGGGTGTGGGTGTACTTTTTTTATTTAATGTGACAAATACAATTTTTGATTCTCCTGAATCCTTACATATTTTAGTATTTCTTACTACGTGTTTTCTCCAAGCTGCAAACATATTTACTTTTTTCCCGTTTTTCAATCCATTTCATTCTAGCTCTGATCTGAGCACCCCTATTTTTTTTTCCATTTGTAGAAGTTCCATTTTCTGTGTTACTATCAGATAATTAGAATGTAACTATTTGTTTTGATGATCAGTCATTCGTTTTTTTTTTCTCCACGTTCTTTAACTGCATTTGCAGTTTGAACGATTCGTTTCGTTTTTGACACGCTAACGATTTCGAAATTCGATGCAAAAGTTTCTAATGTCCACTTTACATAGCTCCCATTTTTCAACACATCTTACCTCTTAGTTTTCTTTGACAAAGTCATCTAAAAATGTGTTCTATGCTTCAAGAAATGACTTGTTCTTTAAATAACAATTATTAAAATGCCAGTATCCTGGACCACGAACAAAACTGATATTGTCGTTTAATTCTAACACTACACCATTGTTATCCGAGCCTGGGACACTTACATGATCAGATGGCGAGCAAAGATGTAAGAACGTTTTTCAAAAGAAAACGCGTAAGCTAGTCGACGTGCAATAAATTGGTTAAGTGTACTCTAAGTAAACAATTTTTGAGTTGGATGATGGCGTCTCCAAACATCAGTTAAACCCAACGTATCTATTGTTTCGTTTAAGGCTTCAGGTTCTGACTTGTCATGGGGTTTACCAGATTTTATGTCTAGGTCAGTTTTGAGTGAACAATTGAAACCACCTAAAAGTATGAGGTCACCATTCAATTCATTCAAGATTTCATTCACACATGATATACTTTTTTCGTTAATGTTGTTTGGAACGTAAGTGTTGGCAAACTGTATTTGTCGTTAAGTACCGAGACAACCAAAACTTTTTGCTGTGAAAGTACTAAGTCAGCTTCTCCAGAAAAATGTTTTGAAATCATGATAACATCGCCTCTACTTTTATATGCGCCTTCACTGAAAAATAGTTTACCACCCCATTCTTTTTCCCATGTTATTATATCAGACTTAATAACATGAGATTCCTGTAAACATATTATGTCAAAACGTATTTTCTTTAAAAACGTAAACAAAGATATTCCTTTCAACCTATTTTTAGACCCCTAGCGTTCAAAGAAATTATATGCAGTTTTCCCATTATAACAAACGTTTCAGCGTGTAAGCAAAGAACAAAAGTTTATTCTTCAAAACAAAAAAAGGGGGGGGAGAGGGATTTCATAGTTTTTTTTTTTTTTTTTTAAAAAGTTCGGGGAGGGGAACATTAAAAAATCCTACATTTTACAAAAGATAGCGAGCTACAGTAACACATCATTTTGTCACGATTTCCATGATACCAAAAAAGCAGTCGTTGTTGGCAGGACTGTCCTATTGCCACTGGTCAACCATACAGCGCTCGGCCGAGAAGTTGTCTGGTCCCGTAGATGTAGTGGCCGGGTTGTCCTGGCGTCATCGTCACAGCGGCGTTGTTTGCCTGTCCTCTGCCTCGAATTGTCTCTCGCTCTTTGTATCTGTCCGCTTGCGGGGAGCAGATCGTCACAGGGGGAGCGGTCGAGGGAGAGAGGAGGGTGGGCTTCCGCGACATGGGTCTGCTCCTGTCACTTCTGCCAACAGATGTATAATCATTACGTTCTGTTCCCTGTTTTATTTGTTTTGTTTTAGTAACAGCGGGAGATTTTTCGTTTCTGCTAGACTGCACACTGGATTTATCGATGCGTGTTTCTGTCTGACTGACTGCCTTTTGTGTCTCAGACAGTTGACAAACTGGATCTCCTCTTTTGTGCCCCGATTGTTTACGTTGTCAGCATACTATCTCACCTGTACATTGGGAGACATGGTGGTTTGGCAGCAAACAGCGCGAACAGGAGACAGGTTTGAAGATTGATTTTTGTTCTTTATGGAACACTCAAAGCTGTGAAAATGTTAATCTTTATAAATTTGTCGAGGGGAGTTGTAGGCACAGTGATGAAGACAAATCTACGGCCTGTGAGAAAATGCGTTAATTTGTTATCCGCTTCTCTCGCTCTCTCCATCTTAATTGAAGATCTCAATTCACAGCCGAGTTGCTTCAGCGAACGTTCTATCTCGGTTTCTGCCACAGATATAGGTATATTGTAAATCCATAACTTAGTAGTCGGCTTCTTTTAACCTGTGTTGCTGCAAAGGATGAAGGGATTAATATTGGAGACCTGCAATACTATACCTCTCAGTCGGATGTTCACGTGGATTTCCTTGGTAGCAGGGTTAAGTCGCCACAGACCACGGATGGACTGCGCTCCAAGTACGGTAGCCAGGCCAGCAGATGTTTCAGCTGATAGACACATCTCTACCACAGACGGTCGGTACGTTGCCATCGCGATGCTTTGAAACAGTAGTTGAAGGGGAAGGCCGCGTACTGTAAAGCGTTAACTTTGACCAAAAATCCGGTACGTGCAGAGAGCAAACAATCCGTGTCCTCTTGATTTGAACGTTGCTCACCGAATCAGTATGAAACTTATCATGAAGAAACATTGGTGTAATGCTTTTCTGGACATTTTCAAACTGTATAGGAAAATAAGCAAGATGGGCCTTGTTACTTGCAAACCTGTTTTTCTCCTGTGGCCTATGACCATGACTCGGACAATTGTGCTTTCCCTGCTGTTTATTCTGCTGTGTTGATGGTACCTGACAAAATCTCTTTGGTAGCTGAACAAGAGAGATCTTTGCGCATGCTGTCTATTTATGTCTGTGTATTTCTGGTTGTGTTCTTTTTGCCGTGTGTTGATTTCGACTCCAACCCTGGCCTAGGATTTCCACCTGACCCAGCACCTTCATATGCACAAGCTGCACAGGTAAAAGAGTATTTTCAGCGGTTGTGTGGCAGCCAGACAGCGATTGAGAGTGATCTTTGTACTCTGCTGTCCCTGTGTTGTTCACTGAAAGACAAAAATAATGAGCTGAAGAAAGAAGTATCATATCTGTGTCATAAACGTTCTGTCTTTGAGCATCAGTTTTCCCAAATCTTCCAATGGCAAGATTACCATTTTGACATGACTGAACATTTACGTGATCACAAGATAAATTTGACACTTTTTCTCGCTGATACAACATAGAGATTTTCTAATGTTCAAGAAGACCCACGAGATTACATAATCCGTGTGTCGGGTTCAGTAAGGGACTACAGAGTCGAAAGTCAGATCGCACACTCACCACTCACCACAAGAGCCAACAGTAGACCACACAAACAACACTTTGTTCATTCATACGCACATAAACAGTCACGTACCTATTGGAATCCGGGGCCTATCACAAAATGGGAAGGATATGCTGAGATAAGAGAGGGTATAAAAGAGGAAAGTTCTCTTGCGAAGAAAAATAACTACCCTACTGAGCAAAGGAAAAAATAATAAATACAGAACACCACAGGGATACTTGCTAATTCCCAAGAACTCACATGCTACTACGAATCCCCAAAAGAAGAAAGAAAGGCAGGAACAACTGCCACACGAACAGGGCCATGCCGTCCACGTTAGTTATATTCGCCAGATTTAATGTCTAGCTTTAGGTGTTGATGCATAGTTGACGATGTATTGACTTCTTTGCTTACTTAGTTTAGATGCTATATCCTTTTTCCCCTCGTAATTTCGATTTTGTTTATACCCCTTCCTCTGTTCCCATGACATGGGCATACGACTCAAATCAATTTAAACGTTTGTCTTCTCTCTCTCTCTCTCTCTCTCTCCCCCTCTCTCTCTCTCTCTCTCTCTGTGTGTGTGTGTGTGTGTGTGTGTGTGTGTGTGTGTGTGTGTGTGTGTGTGTGAGAGAGAGAGAGAGAGCGCGCAGTTGCGAGAGTACACCTTCATGCTATGTATTGCGAAGAGAAAACAAGGACGATCTGTATAGGGGTTTTCAAAATTCA
>JADBJO010014865.1:0-2500 GCA_016801955.1 Conus betulinus
AGGGCGCGCACTGATATATCTGCGTAACTTGACAAATTTCCTCGCAAACATGCCAATTTTGGGACTGCCAGTGGCTGTGGAGAAGACCCTGAACGCCCTGGTAACGGACAATAAGGTCACAAGCTGGAAAGTTGCAGGAGAAGGTGAAACCACCGTGTCTGTTTTGCGCCTTAAGCCGTCCACTTTCCAGGTGTCAACACAACATGGCGGGATCATGTCTTGAACCGCAACAGGAAGAAACCTCCCAACCAGATCCGGCGAGACCAGCAAAGAGCCCGTCAGCAGCAAGAGAGGCAGTTACGTGGACACCGTGATGAAGCCACTAACTGTTTGAAACACTGTGAACATGACCCAGAAGCGGAACACACTGTGGCTACACACTCGAGCCATGAGGTTAGCTAGGATGATCCAGTGAGATGGAAGAATGATGCCTGGATCCTGCACAGCAGCGCGTGAAAACTGGATGTACATGTGATTACATCAATAGCTCTGTCCTCTTTCCACCAACTGACACGGACATCGAACCGGTCTCTGAAAGCCTCGCGGCAGGATTCAGCACAAGTGTTGTTAAAAGTAACGTTGCCAATCTGACCGACAAATCTGTTCGGAGACCATTGAAAGACAAGAGCAGGAACAAGTTATTCAGAAAAGTTGCTTTGATCACTCAAGTGAATCAGACAAATTAATCTGTGAATCGGACGATCTGGTGTTGGGGTTTCCGTGTACGCCTGATGACAGTGATTCTTCGTTCTGCTTTGTGAAGCAAGATGACAGACACATGCTGACAGAGGAACGGATAAAATCTGCCAGTCTCTGCCGAGGAAAACGTGTTGGCAAAACACAACACGCTGACATCCAGGCACGTGCTGCAACGGACGCTGGAGACGCTACACGGGCCTGATCCTGTTCTACCTGGGATGACAGCCTGGGCTCAAGACTCACGCTGCAAACGGAATCAACGTGTGCGCATACACACCTGTATAGCGCATTGGAGAATACAAACTTGAAGTCTTTAACCGTGCCCATGTACTTTGATAGGGATACCTGTAGCCGGCCGTTTTGTCCAACCTCGGAAAAAGAAACGGCCGGGTCGGATAAAACGGCCGGCTAAAACCCGGCCGGGCTACAACGCCTCTGGATTTTCCACATTACTTTGCGAAAACCTTTGTGTTGTATTACGATGGGTAATGCATTTGCAGCTCAGAAACACCAAGGACTATAAGCGAAAAAAAAAAAAACAGACTCTATAATTTGACATTAACGGATAAATATATGCAGATCGCAAGGAAAACATGGGGGCTTGATGAAGAGATTTGGTTGACTGGACATGTGAGTAAAGCAATGACAGTAATTTCTGGCCTTCTCGCACGGACTCATACATACTCTTTGTGGATAAAGGTAGACTGATTTTGTCACAGCTACTAATAGTTATAGAGAAAATTTAGGTTAGAATACCTGCATTTCATACATATGTATTTTCTTGAACAAGTACGTTACAGAAACGTTTTTAGAATGTTCTTTTCTAACAGCCAATACAGTTGCAGAAACTTTAAGACGAGAGAACTGAGCATTTCAGTTGCAGACCATCAAACACCATCACACACACACACACACACACACACACACACACACACACACACACACACACACACACACACACACACACACATTTATATATATATATATATATAAAACTAATAAATTCTATGGATAAATAACCGAGCACCATTCCAACATCTTACAGAGCAGCTGTGTGTTGCAATATATATATATATATATATATATATATATATATATATATATATATATATATATATATATATATATATATAACACTTTGATTAAAATGTAAGTGCTAAGACCTACAGCGCTGTTTCTTGCTGGTGCAGTCGTCAGGGTATGGGGGGGTCGGTGTTGTCGGTGTTTTTTTTTATACGTGTTCGCTGTCTGCCATCACGTGTGGTCAGCGTTTTTCATGTTTTTTTTTTAATTTCTGCTCGCTGATAGGAACTTCCATTTGTGTCTGCAATTGTTAACCATTTCTATCCTAGTGTTTAGGGTTGCTAATTTTGGTTTGCATAGGATCATATATTTTTCTGTTAGGCATAAATTACATCTTTTTGAAATGTTATTATATGATGCAGCTCTTTTTAAGATTTTCCAGGATATTGTTGTAGTCTATTTTTTTTATCTTTACGTTTCCAAATATATTTACTCAATTCTGTTTGATTTTTGTATCTTTCTTTGTTAAATGACTGTTTATGATTTGCATATCTAGTTTTAAATTGGTTATATATATATATATATATATATATATATATATATATATATATATATATAACAACTACACAATGAAGAAGCACACAAGCAAATTTTCCCTTTTTTTGATGCTCTGGGCGTTTCTCAGGGACTTCTTTAATATGTACTACTGGAAAATCAAACAATCCTTAACCTCTCTCTTTCTTTGATTATTGTTCAGTGAACTGCAGATGGCCGGCAC
>JADBJO010014865.1:7500-10000 GCA_016801955.1 Conus betulinus
TTTGTGTGTGTTCTCATCGATGTAGTCATCATTCAGAAGTCGGTTCACCAGGTGGTTGGATTTTCTAGCAATGGTGTTTGAAGGATCTTTCTTAATTACATCATAGTGCTGAGTACAGTAGAGAGAGAGAGAGAGAGAGAGAGAGAGAGAGAGAGAGAGAGAGAGAGAGAGAGAGAGAGAGAGAGAGAGAGAGAGAGAGAGAGAGAGAGAGAGAGAGAGGAGAGAGAGAGAGATTTAAATCTTGAATTATAATTCAAGCGTTTGTTTCATTTACGTATTTTTATTTTTCAGGATCGGCTCCGCTAAAAATAAAAGTTTTTAAATAAAAGCTTGCTCCATCTTCTGGACAGATGGGGGGGGGGGGGGGGGGGGGGGGGGGGCGGAGGTGGATGTTTTGATTGAGCAACTTCTCTCTCTTTCTCTCTCTCTCTCTGTGAATTTTTCTCTCTCCCCCCTTTTGTTCCTGCTCTGTCTCTGCCTTGTATGTCTGACAGTCTGTCTGTCTGTCTGTCTGTCTGTCTGTCTGTCTGTCTGTCTCTCTCTCTCTCTCTCTCTCTCCTTCTCTCTCCCTCTTCTCTCTTCTTCTTCTTCTTTCTCTTCTTCTTCTTCTTTTCTTCTTCTTCTCTCTTGTTCTGTCTCCGCCTTGTATATCTGTCAATCTGACTGTCTTTCCGTCTGTCGGTTTGTGAGCCTTTTTGTTTCCACTCTGTCTCTCCCTCTCTCTCTCTAAGTCTCTGTCTGAATGTGTGGGCGCGCGCGCGCGCCTGTGTGTGTGTGTGTGTGTGTGTGTGTGTGTGTGTGTGTGTGTGTGTGTGTGTGTGTGTGTGTGTGTGTGTGTGTGTGTGTGTGTGTGTGTGTGTGTGTGTGGTGAGAGAGAGAGAGATAGAAGGAGAGAGAGAGAGAGTGAGAGAGAGAGAGAGTGCCAAATACCAAATTCTCATGCACACACACACACACACACACACACACACACACACACACACACACACACACACACAGAGAAGCGCGTGTGTGTGTGTGTGTGTGTGTGTGTGTGTGTGTGTGTGTGTGTGTGTGTGTGTGTGTGTTTGTGCGCGCTCGTGCTTGTGTGTGTGTGTGTGTGTGTGTGTGTGTGTGTGTGTGTGTGTGTGTGTGTGTGTGTGTGTGTGTGTGTTTGTGCGCGCTCGTGCTTGTGTGTGTGTGTGTGTGTGTGTGTGTGTGTGTGTGTGTGTGTGTGTGTGTGTGGAGAGAGAGAGAGAGAGAGAGAGAGAGAGAGAGAGAGAGAGAGAGGTTCAGACAGTCTCAAGTACCAAATTCTCATGCATAAATGCATAAATACAATACATACCTACAGACAGACAGACAGACACACCCATATACATTCATACTTCCAAAGCTGGACAGGGGCGGAGGGATAAGACAAAGACATATTTACTTTGGGTTTTAAAGAAAAAAGAGAAGACATTCAGACTAAATAACAAAGCTGTAAACATATAAAGATTTCAAGGAGAATGTTTACCAAGCACAGAGAGAGAGAGAGAGAGAGAGAGAGAGAGAGAGAGAGGAGAGAAAGAGAGAGCATGAGAGAGAGAGAGAGAGAGAGAGAGAGAGAGAGAGAGAGAGAGATGTTGGAGTTGGCAGGAAGGGGATGGGGTACTATGGGTGTGTTTAGCAGGAATGAAGGCTGCAATAATGAACTAAGAGACAGACCGAAATGTCAGATTAAAAGGAGACAATGGGAAGAATAGAATGTATTATTTCGTTCTTCTTAAGATGCCAGCAACAAAAATCAATTTCAACATGTTTGGATTTCGTATCAACTTTTGAAGGATATGTTTTGCACGTAAATAAAAAGGGCTTGCAGCGTAAGCAAAATGGATTTGATATGCTGCGAAGGACGTACAAAAAGGGCCAAAAGAATGATTTTGAGTTGACGGTTTGTATCTGGCGGAGTGAATAGCAAACTCTCATACACAGACGGGATTTTGTCGATGCATTCACAGAAAACGTGCTCATATCAAGCACACAAAAGCCTACGGCGCTTACTGCAAATATTTTGACAGAGAATCTTGTAAATGCAGTTGCACGTTTCTGTTACAGTCGATAAAGCTACCTGAAGCTTCTGTTTGTTTGTTTTTTTTGTTTTTTTTGTTTTTATTTTAAGGAGGCCATTGAACAAGACCTAACAGAGTAAAGATCTGAGTTACAGTTGCATGATTTTTTTTTCTGGAACCAGATCGATCATCACCGTTAACATTCCAGTCTATCCAACATTGAAGTCTGTGATTTTTTATAGCACTTCACACTCACTCTCTTCTTCTTCTTCTTCTCTTCTTCTTCTTCTTCTTCTTCTTCTCCTTTATGGGAATTCTTTTGGACGCAAGATTGAATAATAATTCTCGCCTTGGCTTGAGGCTGTGTCAGACCAATTGACATAGGCTAGAAAACCAAGGCTACATCAAAATGTTGTTATACCCTACATTTTTATGCGGGGATTGTCTTCAGCCGTGACAAGCTCGTA
>JADBJO010014865.1:17500-25000 GCA_016801955.1 Conus betulinus
GAAAAAAAAAAAAAAAACAGACAGAAAAAGGCATCATGACTGCATGGTAGAAATATATTCCCCCTAATTTTTTTTTAAAAGGAGGAATAAAGTATTTCATCATTTTCTTGTTTGTGTGAGACGACACTGTGTGATTTGAACTTTGTTCTGTTTTCTCTCAACTTGATTCCACATGCTAACATGTTTTCAAATAATTCATGAGATACATGCTGTTATATGTAATAATCCAGGCCCAAAATATTTGCTTTTTGTTTGTTTGTTTGTTTGTTTTTGCCCATTACTCTATTCATGTATTCATGTTTCTCCCCATTTTAACAAGACATGTATCCCAAACTACACTTTTCATGTGCGCGCCATCGTAACATGCTGATGCAAACTAAACAGACAGCTTCCGGTCTCGGAGAAAAAGAGAGAGCGATAGATTGACAGAGAGAAGAGCGAGAGACAGAGAGAGAGAGAGAGAGAGAGAGAGAGAGAGAGAGAGAGACAGAGAGAGAGAGAGAGAGAGAGAGGTTTCCGTTATCATGATTTGTAATCACTAAGCATGGATATAAAAGGAAAACTGCCCAGGTTAACTGAAGACAAGCCATCGGAAAAAAAACAACCTGAGGTTAATTTAAGAAAAACACGTGAGTTTGCATTTGATCCCATCATCATATAGAGGAGAAAACATGCATAAAAGAAACACTAACTGAATGTTTTATCCTTTAAAAGACAACAACTACTGAATGGAATTAAACAGAAGAAACAAGTGGTAGAAGAGTATGTTGTAGTTTGAATGAAAAATACAAATGAAAAAACAAACAAACAACAAACAAAACGAAATATGCGGTATTCGCTAACATGAAAATCAGGTCAGCATGAACAATAAGTTGTTTTCATATGTCTTGCACTCGACATTAAGATTCAACAACAAGAACAATTGCTAACATTGCAGCAAAGAACCGAAAAAAGAACAGAAACAGAAAGCAAAGCAAAACTTTTGGAAGACAATAAAATAGATGGGCGAGAAGAAATGTTAAGAAGGTAACATAAATGGACGGTATCTTAAGTAAAACAGAGCTGACCTAAGCTACCCCCCAACCTATCCACTCCAGAAAAAAAAAGGTGGGCGAATGTTACAACTGAGATTAACCTGGATACAGGTGATAAAAGACTGATTTTTTTTTTTTTTTTTGGTCGTCGATAATTCAGAGAAATGGCAACTTTCAAGTAAATGCGTGAAGAAAACAGTAAATGCCAATGGGGAAGAATTTGATGGAATACGCAGTGAAATAAAACAGTTTCGTCAAAATCTGTATAAAAGAAGAAACACAGAATATTGTGAAAATGCTGATATGGTACCAGAAACACCAGCCCCTTAAAAAAAAGATGGAAATCTGCTTTAGGGCAGCGCATGCTATATTTATTATAAAACATAATAAAAGTCCAGGTGTTGGCAGCTTCACAATCACATTTTTCAACGTATTTCTTCCTAAATCACCATGGGGCGTCGTCTTTCACACATGGAATGCGGGTTTTTAGGTGCAATTGATTATTCTCAATTCACAGAGGTGTGTTTTTTTTCTAACAAAAGGGAATAATTTAAGGAAACGCATCAAATACTAAAGACACAACTGAGTAAAGTTGATTAAACTGGATTCTCTTGCACAGTAAATAAGTTCGAATTCGCAATCTCACCACTATCAATACAGACCGAATAGGCTTACAAGCGTGTATGTATACATATATAAATATAACCCAGCGGCAGATATCCATACATAATCCACCAGATAGTTCCATTTGTGGAATGTAGTCAGTGTGCTTCCACTTTAAACGGAAGAGACAATAAGGTTATGGAATTCACCATAACACACCAGATAAGGCAGTCAACAGGAGAAGATTGGGTGCACTTTATATTAAAGAAATTACAACAGTCCTTCAGATTTTTTATCAGACGTAAGACACACAAACACACATGAGAAATCAATTATTTATATTCGCGCTCCCAGCTGTAAGCAATATCTAAATGAGCAGTGCCTCACTTCAAGTAAAATATGAAATAAACAAGAAACAATGAGTACAAGCGTATACAGAATGTTCTGATAAAAGATCTATTATAAAGTAAGAGAAAATAACAGCAGATCCTTTATATTACAATGATGATACGAACAGTAATGTAATCTTTGAGAGAAGAAAGAGCAAGCGATACATTAAAGAAACCATTTCTCACCGGTTTTTGTTTTTCTTTTATGACTGTCCAATAATCTAAACCGAAATGTAATGTGTCCACAACCATTACGTCAAAAATGAGTGGAGACCGTTGAGATGTACCTCAAGGATCGAGTCACTGCAGTTCAAAATAATCTGAGAAAGGAAAATACACATGTGTTTTGCATGCATTTTCAGTTTGTAAGAAACCAGAAGTATTCTATGGTCTCTTGAAAGATAGAAAACAGATGATAACCGTTTTAATACAAGCACAACGTAATGCCTACTGACCCCCATCTGGGAGGTGGTATTTCATAACACACACGTGTAGAAAGTGAAATTAAAATGGGTTTCAGATTAGAACAATCCAGAGAATCGTTAAAACAAACGGTTTGCTAAGGAGCACAAAGATTACAGAATAGAGGGAAAAAAGTTTTTTACAGAAAAAAAAAAAATCAGTTATGTTAACAGTCCAGAAAGCTTGAAATTTTCATAAACCTTGAATACAAAACAAATGAAACATGCGTTAAAACACGTACTATTTTTTTTTTTTTAAGTGAAATCAGTGTTTCTGAATACACGCGTGAATATGAATGTTATAGGGTTTGCAGCGCCTACATAACACACGTTGATCGTTTCAGAGAGAAAGGGGGAGAGAGGGCCGGGGTCTGGGAGATGGGGACCGGGAGGGGGTGATGGCGGGGCAAAGCCCCATTTGAAGGGGTGTGAACAATAACAAATGAATATATGATACAATATGAATGACACTGTCATCCCATTTTAAGCATGAGAACTAGGTCAAATGCAAGACTGAAAACCAATTTCCACTTACAAAGGAAAATAATGGAAATTCAATAAAGAAAATCATTGCATTCGCACATTTATAGACTCAATTAACAAATTCACATTCATACAACAACAAATTTGATAATTCAAGATAGCTATTTTCCTTCTCTTAAAGGCTTTGTAAAGATATACAGCAAAATTTTTAACGACTTCTGTCTTTCGTGATGCTAAAGTAATGTTAATCTGAAATCACTAGGATTATTATAATATTTTGGATGTATTAAACTGTGTCTTAAATCATCGAAAGCAGGGCAACAAAAAACAAAGTGAATTTCATCATCTGTGGCAGATCTACACAATGGGCATTTCATGACACGTTCGTTATCCCTGTTATATCTTGAACTGTGCACTGATAAAATAGAAATCCCAACCTTAAATCTTGTTAGTGTGTATCGTATAAATCTGTCAAATCCAAAAGTAAGTACGTCTCTAGATCATGAGACATTTTGAATTTTCTATAGTTTATAAAATATGTCACTGTCATCCATATGACAATTCCAGCTGTGCCACCTGCAATCGATTAATCTTTGTTTGAAATCTGTTATAAAAGAATTTATGCATCCTACACCTTCATTTTCCCATACATAATAGAAGCCATAGCTATTCAAAATATCCCGAACTTTCGAAGCCCAATTAACTTTTTTCTCTATTTGACAAATTAATAACATTTTATATGCTTTGAATGGCAGTCTATGCTCCTCCATTCGGGTTAATTTCAACCAGTATCTAATGCAAGAGACACTAGGATTAATAAACAGGGGGAATCGATTTAAATCACCAGATACAAGATCATTCGGTGTTTTGATACCTACCCCTAAATACTTCTTTAACACAAACAAATGAACACTTTCTATCACTGATGAGCATCTTCTAAACCCCAAAATTTCAGCACCATATAGAAGCATAGATTGAATCCGTGAATCGAAAAGCTTCAAGAATAATTTCACAGAGTTATTATTCAACTGATTCAACTTACAAATAATGCGAATAGCAACTCGTTTCCCTTTGTTCGCTAAATCTTGGCATGCAGGCTTAAAACTCAGTCTTGTTGAAAACAAGATACCCAGGTAGCGATACGAATTCACTACATTCATATTAACATTGCCGTAAAAAAACCTCTCTCTGTGCTCGCTAGGTATCATCCTTTTCTAAAAACCATAATGGTAGATTTTTCTAAATTAACTCTAAGTTTTAACTGGCATGCAGTTTTATGAAGATTATTTAGTTGCCTCTGCAAACCCAACCACAGTTTCTGACAATAGTATAATGTCATCAGCAAACAATAGAATAAACAATTCAATCATATCCATATTGAGACTAACACCATGTCTACCATTATTAATAATTTCAAGCGCAAGTTCGTTAATAAATATAACAAAACAGAGGAGGACTACAAATATCGCCTTGTTTCACACCGTTCGAACAATTGATATAACCTGTGTACTGTGTACCACAACGAACTCGAGCTTTAACAACCTCATACATACTTCTAATACATCTGTAAATTTTACCTTTAATTCCATTCTTTAACAAAATAGGCCACAATAATTTTATTGAAATAGTGTCGAGAAAGAGAGAGGGAGAGAGAGAGACAGAGACAGATGCATAGAGACTGACACATACTTAAAGGCAGAAAGAACGAGAAAAAGACAGAGAAAGAGAGAGAGAGAGAGAGAGAGAGAGAGAGAGAGAGAGAGAGAGAGAGAGAGAGAGAGAGAGTGAGAAGAGAGAGAGAGAGCAAAGGAGAGATAGATAGAGACATAGAGACTGACATACAGAGTTAAAGGGCAGAAAGAGACAGAGAAAGATTGAGAGCAAATGAGAGAGAGACAGAGACACACATAGTTAAAAGAAGACATGGAGTGAGTTGGGGAGAGGGAGAGAGTCAGGGAGAAAAAGAGGAGAGAGAGAGACACACAGACACATATACACACATATATATCTGTATATATATGGAGAGAGAGAGAGAGAGAGAGAGAGAGAGAGAGAGAGAGAGAGAGAGTGAGTCATAAATCCCCATCTGAGAGTGATGTTCACATTCACAACCCCCCACCCCCATCCCTAACCCCGATCTGTCAACCCTTCAGCCATCTATTCTGGCACACCGTTCCCCTAGATGCTTTAACGACAAACCTCGTCTCTAGCGAATCGATCTCTGCTGGATAAGAAAAGAAAAAGAAGAAAAAACAAAACTTCCGTGTAACATGAATAACTCTGGAATTTTTGTTTTTGTTAGGTAGGTCCTCAAAATCTGACCAGCGCACTGGGCTAATGCGTAGGTCAGACATCTGCTAAGTGGTAGCCACGAACCCTCTTCTTCAATTCTCTCATCTTTGTTGTTCATTCATTTATCCATCAGCTTAAAATCATGCGTAGTGTGGTCTCAAAAACTTGGCGGATGCGGTGTAGCGTATAATGACTAGTCCGCACGTAGTGACGCCTCCTTGATGAAACTCAAATTGAAACTAAAACTTTCATTTTCGTTGTGTGTGTGTGTGTGTGTGTGTGTGTGTGTGTGTGTGTGTGTGTGTGTGTGTGTGTGTGTGTGTGTGTGTGCGCGTGCGTGCGTGCGTGCGTGTGTGTGTACGTGTGTGTGTGTGTGTGTGTGTGTGTGTGTGCGTGCGTGCGTGCGTGCGTGCGTGTGCGTGCGTGCGTGTGTGTGTGTGTGTGTGTGTGTGTGTGTGTGTGTGTGTGTGTGTGTGTGTGTGTGTGTGTGTGTGTGGTTTTTAATCTCATTATTCTTCTTGTTGTTTTTGCTTGCCTTTTCTTTGATTTTGTTTTAATACAACAATGTATTCTCCTTCTTTCTTTACATCTCTGTTAGTCGAAAGCAGGCATCAACAACCCAATCTGGGAGAATGTAAACATTTTAGGGAATCGATTATGATGACGTGTTTTCTTTGATGTGGTTCTCTGCGGTCAGCTCGGCTATAAACAACTCGATTGGCTTGAGCAAATGATGGAGAAGAAAGGAGCAATACATGTGTGTGTGTGTGTGTGTGTGTGTGTGTGTGTGTGTGTGTGTGTGTGTGTGTGTGTGTGTGTGGTGAGGGGAGGGGGGACTGTTAGCTTGGAGAAAGGAAGGAAGGGGGGGGGGGGCGGGATGGCAAATGGGGACAGTGGACGACTGGATTAGGGATCTGTGTATAGCTCTAAATGGATTCTACCTATAGTTTTTACTGGGTTCTGCAAATAGTACTTACTGGGTTCTGTCTACTCTTCTGTGTTCTGCAAATAGTTTTACCCGGATTCTGCACATGCTTCTTACTGACTTCTGCATATCCTTCTTACTGATCCTGTTTACAGTTTCCAACTGGCTTTTGCATACAGTTATAACTGGGGTTCAGCACATAGGTCTGCACTGGATTCTGAATAGAGTTTAAACTGGATTCTGCATGTAGCTCTAACCGGGTTCTACATATAGTTCTAAGTGGGGTTCTATGTGTAGCTCTGATTTCTGTATATAGTTTTCACTAGTTGATCGTCATTATTTATCATTATATCATTCCTGCCATAGTTGTGATAGTAAACAATGGCTATATGTGAATTAGTTTGTATACTGCTAATTGAACGTCTAGAACAAGTGGAAGGACAAATGATCTAACTTAAGTGACTACTCTATATTCATTCAACTAGATACACATTTTCAGAACCCAGTTAGAACTACATACAGACGCCAGTCATTTGCAAAAAAAAAACTCATCTTGATGCAGCATAAGTTAGCACCAACAATAGAATAAGAGCTAGGTTTTGTAATATTTGATTTAAAGTACATTTTGAATCAGTCACTCACTGAAAGTCGGGGCAAACATTCAAAAAATAACTAAAAAATGCAAACAACAATCCATGGGGATAATTCATGAGAAAAATAACGACCTACACAGTAATATGCAAAACAACTGGATCAAAAAAGAAAGAAATCGTTGTATGCAAAATAATCAATAGTTCTAATGATAGAATGAAACAATCGACAATGATGCCGAACTGACTGCGCAAAGACATTTTAACAAATAGCAAATTATTTCAATAAAACTCAACACAACAGAGGAAACAGTATTACGACAGTATCGCAGAAAGTGAAAATCACACTCATGGCGCGAAAGAAACGTGAAATCAGGGGATGTTGTAAAGACAGTAAATGCATACAGAATAATGAATGAACGCTTTTTTTTTTTCCATTCGAGAGAAACGCTTCATCTCAGATTTGGCATCGACGTGACCTGGGAAAATGTTTTCATCGAAGACTGTCATATCCCAATGTTTTTATTTTTGAGAACGAATTTTCAAAGTGGATCAACCACCTTTGTGTCCAATATTATGTTCTGCACAGCAGTCTAGCCATTAGCATAACCGTAACCCTGTCGCGAACCAAAATCTGAAAGTAATCTAATCCTATACGAAAACTTTGTCCCTAAATGTTGAAAAGTAATGTCCCCTTGACCTATCCGTCATAGGGGCAATGCA
>JADBJO010014865.1:42500-45937 GCA_016801955.1 Conus betulinus
ATATATCGACTAGTTCTAATTCATGATCATGTTTAATACCATTTCTCTGGCTTTTGCATTATTTACAGATTTATGATTATGATAGTCCAGGCTAGGATTAATCACTAGATTCCAATCTCCACCTATTACGATGTTGGAGATATTAGTCTCCTTGATTTTTGTTTGAATTTCTTCAAAAAAAAAGTGGGACTGTCGCAGTTTGGTCCATAAATATTTGCCAGCACAATTTCAGTATCTAACGTTTTCAGAATAAGTATAACGTAGTTTCCTTGTCTATCCGTGACCGTTTTCTTTATTTTGAAATCAAAATTATTATTTAGCAAAATAGCAACTCCTCTTGATCTCGAATTGTAAGATGAAAAACACACATTCATAGCCCCATTCTGCCCTTACTTGTTTTTCAATATTTTTTTGAAGTGTGTATCTTGTAGAAAGTAAACTGAATGTTGTTTTTGCCTACGAAACTGGAACACGTCTCTTCGTTTTTGAAAGTTACCTAACCCCTGGCAGTTTAAAGAGGATATACTAAAGTTACTCATTCTTGTCACGTCGTTTTAACACATAATCAGTGCAACCTACTTTTCTGAGAGAGCAATAATATCCACGAGTGCCCACATTTCTCACATCAACCAAAGATATGCAAACAAGACACATTTTTAAACAAGAAAACAATGAAATGCTATATCAAAAGTCTATATGAAGATGAAATATATGCAATCAAAGACCACATCTGGTGAACGAAATGTGTAACAACTTCGAAGAAATACATACCAAACAACAGTTAACTTGTATCCGCAAAGGAAAGATACATCCTTCATTCTTACATATACGGCCAATGCACAGACTGGTGTGTAGATCTGTGTGTGGGGGGGGGCGGGGGGGGGGGGGGGGGGGGGGGGGGCGCGCGCGACGTGCATGCGCGCGCGCGTGTGTGTGTCTGATTGTCGGAAACGGAAAAAGTATGATGAGAGAGAGAGAGAGAGAGAGAGAGAGAGAGAGAGAGGAGAGAGAGAGAGAGAGAGAGAGAGAGAATTATCTGTACCTGAGTAAGACATCAACATCTAATATTAACATCAATCTGGTAGAAGCATTCTTGCGAACCTTTATTCTGTAATGATGAGTTTAGAGTTGGTAATGACGTCATT
This sequence comes from Conus betulinus, assembly GCA_016801955.1. Taxonomy (NCBI): domain Eukaryota; kingdom Metazoa; phylum Mollusca; class Gastropoda; order Neogastropoda; family Conidae; genus Conus; species Conus betulinus. The sequence continues at coordinate 43,646 of JADBJO010014865.1, forward strand.
AATTTCAAAAACTGGATAGCAAAACAGATATTCCTAGTTAAAGATGTTGTCAATGGAGATGGAAGTTTTCTCGATTATAACGCTTTTGTCTGAAAAATATGATATCACTGTAAATTACTTCGAGTTTATGGGATGTATATCATCGATAAAAAAAGGTATTTAAGAAGCGCAAAATATCAAAGTAACGAACAATAACTGTAATCCAAGAACGAAAGCATTGGAAATAATATCAAGCGTTTAAAAGGGATCGAAACTTTTTTATAGCACTCTCATGGAAAAAAAAAAATAACAATATTTGATATAAGCTCCTTTGCAAAATGGGAAGATAAATTGAAAATTGTCGTAGACTGGGAAAAAAAACAATGAAACAAGTGAAACAAATTAAAGAAATTAAATTAAAATGGTTCCAAATAAGAATTTGTCACAATATTTTGGTTACAAATTGTATCTTTAAAGAAGATGGGGAATCTTACTATAGATCTGTGTTCATTTTGTGAATCCGTCACTGATTCCGTTCAACATTACTTGTGGCAGTGTCAGTTTGTGAAACATTTCTGGGGGGGAACTAGAAAAAATATTAAAAGAAAGATGTAAACACTGCCAGCAGCAGATGGGGGTTTAATGTTGGAGCTGGTTCTCTTCGGAAATGATGCACATACAAAACTGATGAAGTTTTAGAACATATTATCTTTATGGGCTAAAACATTATATATACAGATGCAGAATAAACAAAATAAAACCTACTGTCAATCATTTTTTGAGAGAAATTAATAATATATATATAGGGTTGAAAAATATATGCATTATTCAGAAATGAAATACGTGGAATTTGATAGAAAATGGTATCTTACGAAAAGCTAACTGTTATGTCTAGTGGAATGAGTTAGACGAGGAGGGAAAAAGAATAGAACGAACAAAAAGTAGTCGGGGGTAAAAAATAGCTAATGAAATTTATAAAAAAAATATATGTATACATGTGAAAACAATTCTGACTAACTACTTTACCCTGTTTAGCCAAACATACTGGACGTCTTCATTCCTCGAGTGCCTCATGAACGAGAAAGAGTGAAGGTTGTACGTTTGTGATCGTTTTCTTTTCTTTTATTCTACGTTGATTATTGAAAGGACTATTTGATTTTTTTTTCAAGTGTTTACACCTTTTTTTCCCCTTCTTACCCTATTCCCCCCTTGATGTAGTGGTAACCATTTGTAAGATGCTTATTGTATGTTATGTTGATTGATTATCTCTTTGTGTTATTAATGTTGGAAAAATCATTAAAAAAAAAAAAAAAAAAAAAACCTAAATCATATCTAGTGTGTCGTTTAGCCTTCAGTGTCTATTGCATCGGCTGATCATCAGCTAATCATTTTTATCAATCACTCATACTATTAAACATGAAGAACATTGTAAGAGAATTGCGAATGCCTTTGCTTAAAATACTTAAGAAAATAATGTGTCAAAGTGCAAACCAAAAACACATAACGTATTTTGAGAAAACTGGAGATGTTCGTATGATGAAAAAAAAAATCGACATTGCGTTTCATGAATTGTGTTGTTTAAAAAAAAAAAAAAAAAGAAGAGAGAGAGAGAGAGAGAGAGAGAGAGAGAGAGAGGAGAGAGAGAGGAGAGAGAGAGAGAGAGAGACGCCAGTCACATAACTACAGAGTGTATACATAAACTCATTAACAATTAACATGCCATGAAAAAAACGAACATTTTTTGCTCAGGGGAGAAGAAAAGAAAAGCAGCTAGAAGACCATGAACTCTCTCATTTTTAAAAATAGAGTGATACGGAAATAAGGAAATCAATATATATTGCTCAGTGTATTTCTGCGATGGTTATGACTGGAGAGAGAGAGAGAGAGAGGAGAGAGAGAGAGAGAGAGAGAGAGAGAGAGAGAGAGAGAGAGAGATGTGCTCTAACGAACCCCCAATACTCACGCACATATATACACGCGCTTCTTTATTTCCATCTTATTCTCATTCTTCCCTCCCTCCTTCCTTCCTTCCTTCCTCCTTCCTTCCTTCCTGTGTCCTAGTCAAAATTTCCACCACCCCTACTTCTACCCCTCATTTCCCTTCTTTTAACTCTGAAGTTTGTTTGTGGGTGGGGTGTGGGGGGGGGGGGGGGGGGGGGGGAGCAGGCAGGATGGGGTGGGGGGAGGAGGGGGTGAGAGGGTGGTGGTAAGGGTGGTGGTGGTAAGGGGGCTCTGAAACTGGAAAGTGTTTTATTTTAAGTCTCCTCTATCTCTGTCTCTCTCTCTGTCTCTCTTGCTTCTCTTCTCTTCTCT
>JADBJO010014866.1:7500-10000 GCA_016801955.1 Conus betulinus
AGTGGTGGAGCGCTTGACTCGCAATCTTGGTGATCCTGGGGTTACAGGTTCGAATCTCCGCCGGGCCGTTTCGATACAGGGGGATTTTTCCTTCCGAGTTAACATTGGTACTGACTCCCATTTCCTATACAGTCCTTCGAATGAGACTATAAACCGAGGTTCCGTGTGTGAACGCGCGCACACCATCTTGCACACTCGTAAAATCCCATCACCAACTTTCGGAAGAGAAGGCCAGTTTGGTCGTTGATATGGATGACACGTTACACCTAGCATGCACCCTGCGTGAGAAACGCAAAGAATGAAGGAAGTAAGGAAACTGAGTGAACGATGTTGACTGGATGACACGGGAAACGACCGAATGAAGCGCCAGCTGGCAGCTCTTCAGTTGGTACTACCCAGGTAGGCAGCCCGTAGGCAGCCCGTTGTGTAAACAAGTGTGGATTGTAAAGCGCTTAGAGCTTGGTCTTGAGCCGAGGATAGGCGTTATACTATAAGTATTCATAATAATGATTATAATAATAATGATAATAACGATGGTGGTAATGATACTAATAATATATGTATCTGTCTGGGCACTGGGTGTCGCGCGATATCGACGTGCCAAGAGCAGTAATCCGCCCCCGCCCCCCACCCCCACCCTCCCACCCCACCCCACCCCCCTTTTTTGGACGCGAAACCAACAACCTGTTGACAGCATGTGAAGTGGAGTGGTGTTATATTTCCATCCCCAGTGTCTTGGTTTACTTTCTGTCCTCCTGGTCAAGGTGTTCTGTGGACTCAGTCCGTAAACCGGCAAGAGTAATCGCCAAGTTCTTTGTTGCCGCTGCGGCCAGTGAGTGAAATGATCGTTCTTTTATGAATGATTTTTGGTGTTTAGCCTACACGGAGCCTGCTGCTTCCAGCATATATATATATATATATATATATATATATATATATATATATATATATATATATATATATAATGCTGTCTTGTTGCCCTGAGCTCCGCACCCTGTAGAACTGACTGAAGTAGAAACCAACCAGAAACGGTAAAATACAAGAATAAAAACAACAGTCGGTTCATGTCTCAGACTTGTATTTTTTAACAAAATTTTCGCTGTTAAACAGCTTCATCAGGCCAAGGTACAATCCTTGAACAATCCATCATTGTACCTTGGCCTAATGAAGCTGTTAACAGCGAAAATGTCTTAAAAATACAAGTCTGAGACATGAACCGACTGTTTGTTTTTATTCTTCTATATATATATATATATATATATATATATATATATATATATATATATATAATATGCGTGTGTGTGTGTGTGTGTGTGTGTGTGTGTGTGTGTGTGTGTGTGTGTGATAATGCCGCCGATTGAAGTGTCGGCGTGCTCAAACTCACAGCTCACAAAAAAAAAATGTAGGGCGATAACTTTGTTGTGTCACTTTGTTTGTTTGATTGTTTTTGATAGACAGTATGTTTGCACAGAAGATATCATAATAAAAATCATAAGACTCCATCCACAAACTGTGCATGTTCTGAAGGGTCGAATGTATTTCTGAGTCCAGGGTCACTCCGTGTATACAGACGAGGTTAAAAAGGATGGAGGTTAAAGAGTAGATATTTCGGCTGAAATATGGTCAGGTATAAAATTTTGCGCGTGCGCGCGCGTATGTGTGTGTGTGTGTGTGTGTGTGTGTGTGTGTGTGTGTGTGTGTGTGGTGTGTGTGTGTGTGTGTGTGTGTGTGTGTGTGTGTGTGTGTGCGTGCCTTTGTATGTGTGTGCCTCTGTGGGGAAGGGGGGTAGGTGGGTGGGTGGGGTGTATGTGTGTGTGTTAGTGTTTGTGTGTGTATGGTGTGTGTGTGTGTGTGTGTGTGCGTGCGAGCGCGCGCGTGCGCGCATGCATAGGTCTAAGTACGCGGTGTGTGTGTCTGTGTCTGTGAGTGCGCGTATGTAGTTTTTACCTCCGTGCGTGCGTGCGTGTGACAGTTCCGTCAAAGTAACGTATTATTGCGGCGTTGATTGAACGCATGTGATTCTAATATGATGATCAAAAAATCTTGTTGTATCATTGTATCTGTCACCACCACCAAACTCATACCCACATCCCTCCCTCCCTCTCCCTCCCTCCGTCCCTCACGTCTCCACCCACGCGCGCGTGCACACACACACACACACACACACACCACACACACACACACACAACACACAGAACAAAGTTCAGAGCTCAAAGTATTTAAGCCCTGCAATCCTTTGTCAGAGCATGGAGAACACTGAATGCATCAGTTTTGTGCAACGTTGACTACAAAACAACCCGACAAAGGAACCCGACGGTCCCATCCAGCAACTTACACCTTTCCAGAATGCAGGACTCTCTACAGACAGAAATCCTTCTCTCCCAGGACCATACCCGACTGGAACGACCCTTCCTGCTGAGGTTGCCTTCAGCCCCACCCTGGAGGGCTTCAAATCCCTAATCTGATCCCACCCCCATCCCACCATCCCCCACCCCCACCC
>JADBJO010014866.1:30000-35000 GCA_016801955.1 Conus betulinus
TAGATAATTCTGCCCAACTAACGGTATGTGCTTGAGCGGGTGAATGGGAAATAATAAATGCTTCTCAAAATGAGCCTTCAGCAAGCTTATAGTCTCTCTCTCTCTCTACCTACCAATCTACCTATCTATCCATCTATCTATCCGTCTATCTATCTGTCTGTCTATCTATCTATCTATCTATCTATCTATCTATCTATCTATCTATCTATCTATCTATCTATCAATATCAAGAACTTGATGAACAAGGGCATTTTTTTGCTTTGTCTAGTATCACTAAATATTCATTACTGTTTCAAGATTTTTTTTTTAATCTCTGCAGTACCAACATATCTTCTTCAGCCAAATAAATGTTAGCCCAGTAGAAAAAAAAAAAAAAAAAAAAAAAAGACTAACAAACAAGCAAATGAAAATGAGAGTAGCCCCCCTCCGTGATTTCGTCAAAAATTTGAACAGAAAGGAGTTAGTTACCGCCAAGGACACGGACAAACAAGAGTACAGGACTAGACACAATGCATTTCGACCTCTTGGGTAGGTGAAAAACACACAATATTTAGGACAGTGACAAGAACACTTAGCTGCGCTTCTCCTCTTCGTTTACAAATTGAAAATGGCCGCCAGATGGAAACGAGGGGATTATGGGAGAGGAAGAGGGGTGTTGCAAAAAAAAAAAAGAAAGGGAGGGTGTGTGAAACGATGGTAAATAAAATAAAGTAAATGAATTAATTTGAAAAAAAAAAAAAATTTTGCTTCATTTTCCGCCCTCAGTCATTGCTTTGACATGAAGAAGACCTAAGAGGTCGAAATGCGTTGTGTCTAGTCCTGTACGCTTGTTTGTCTGTGTCCTTGGCGGTAACTAACCCCTCTCTTTTCAAATTTTGCTTCATTTTTCCGCCCCTCAGTCATTGTTTTGAAACTGTGATTCCATCAGTTGTACAATGTGAGTACTCCCATCGCTGCAGAATGGAATATCGTCAGCTGCCGCTAGCTTTAATCAAAAAACATTCGTGGCATTATTACTAGCCCTACTTCTCATGGCTTGAAAACAAGAAAAACCACACACACAAAAAAAAAAAAAAAAAAAAAAAAAAAAAGAGAGAAAAGAAAGAAAGAAATAAAAGAAATAAAGGGGGGGGGGGGGGGGGATAGGGAGAAAGGGAGAAAGGGGGGAAAAAAAAAAAAAAAAGGAAAGAAAAAACATCTGGCAGTTTTTGAAAGATCTCATGCGGCAACCTCGCTCCACGAAACAAAACTTCTGCTTTATTGCAGTCTTGTTCGATGAGGAGCGATTCATTCATCATCTCTCAGTCTTCAACCGTACGCGGTCCCTACGAGGATAATAGATAAGCATGATGTGCTTTTTTACATCCAGTCCTCGCCCTGAATAGGGGTCACAATATAAAATAAGATGAGGACAGACAGACAGACAGACAGCCATACAGACAGGCAAAGAGAGAGACGCAGGAGCGAAGGGAGTGTGGAGTAAAGGTGCAGAGAGAGAGAGAGAGAGAGAGAGAGAGAGAGAGAGAGAGAGAGAGAGAGAGAGAGAGAAGGTGGGCGGAGAAAGAGGCTAGAGTGGGTGCGATAAGAGAGCATCTTAGAACAATCAACAACAACAACAACAACAACAACAAAAAAAAAATTTCCAGAGATACAAGACAATCGATTTTGAAGAGAGAGAGAGAGAGTCACATAAGAATATAAGAACAACAGGATGGTGTGTTAGACTTTGCATCACTAGGTGATGGCATTACTGTCATGACGTAAGTTTTCTTTTAGCATCTACCTAATGATGTCACTCCACTTTTGACGTGATTACACAGTCTGTCGTCCTTGAAAAAGAGCAGCCGCTCTAAAATTTGGATTACATTTGTTTTGCATCGCATGTTTTGCCTTTTTACTTCAATTCTCTCTCTCTCTCTCTCTCTCTCTCTCTCTATATATATGTATCTATATATATATATAGAGAGAGAGAGAGAGAGAGAGAGAGAGAGTGAGAGAGAGATTATATATATCCAAACAATATATATATATAGAGAGAGAGAGAGAGAGAGAGAGAGAGAGAGAGAGAAGAGAGAGAATATATATATCCATATATAGCTTATATAGAGAGAGAGAGAGAGAGAGAGAGAGAGAGAGAGATTCCAATATATATTCCAAAAACAAGCTTAAAGGAAAGTCCTACAAATGGAAATGAACTAACTCAACAGGACAGGAAGAATATCCAGTGAGACCAGACTGGCTGCCGTAGCTATTCTCTTTCTTTCTTTCTTTTCTTTATTTTCCTTTTTTTTTCTTTCTCTCTCTGTACCATCTTCTGTGCCACTTCTGTGCCACCCCCACCCACCCGTTCATTCCGACACCCCATCCACGGCTGCTAGCAGCCTGACAAAACAAAGGAGGTCGGAAGGTGTCAACAGTCAGAGTGGCTAGCTGGCTCTGCTGTTTACTAACACTGGCATAATCTCTCTCTCTCTCTCTCTCTCTCTCTCTCTCTCGGGGGTCACGTGACGTGGAGCGCAGCGAAAGGTCGCACACCGGAAGAGCCGCAGTAACTTGGCTGATTTCATGGTCAACATGCCAGTTACTGGACTGCCGGCGACTGTGGAGAAGACCCTGAGTGCCCTGCTGACGGACAACACGATGACCAGTAGGACAGTGGCGGGAGAGAAAGACAGCACGGTGATTGTCTTACGCCTCAAGCCTGCCAACTCGCCAGTGTCCACATTCATGGCGGACCCTGTCCTGAATCGGAATACAAGGGTGCAGTATCATAGAAGGAAGCCATCCCTGCCAGATTAAGACGAGGACGAAGCGCCGTCTGATGTGCTTCAAGTGTGAACGAGGCCAACGAAACTTCAGGCATGACTGACTGTGACAGTTCTATCATTCCACAATTTGAGACGGATATCGAGCCGATGATAGGTAGTTCTGTTGGTAGTTTCAGTACCAGTGTCGTTAAAAGCTAAGTCGCTGCCCTCACAGATAGGTCTGTGCAAAAGATGGTTGAGGGACAAGGACAGAAATAAATCCTTCCGAAAAGAGACACTCCAGCGATTGACCGACACTGATGTGCTGATGCGCGCGAATCAGACGATCTAGTCCTGGAATTTACTTGTGCGGCTGTCTCTGGAGACAGCAGATGTGTGTTCTGGTATGTGAAGCAGGACGACAGAAACAAACTGACAGTAGAACGTGCAAAAACTTGCCAGTCTCCGTTGAGGGAAACGTTTTGTCAGTACACAACACGCCCAGATCCAAGCACGTGCGGCACGGAAGATGGAGACGTTGCACGACCTGATCCGGTTCTACCTGGAGCGACAGCCTGTGTTCACGAGACTCGCATGACGGACCGGTTACTGTGGGACAGATGTCAAGCGGGGGAAACAAAATAAACAAACAAACAAACAAAAAACATTGTTTGCCATGGTTTCCATGTCGGACTTTCCGCGCTGCTTGATGGATTGTTTTGTTGTGTTATTGTTCATCGCGTCGTCTTGCTTATGAAGCTGTACCGCTTTATAGCAATAAATCATCATCATCATCATCATCTCTCTCTCTCTCTCTCTCTCTCTCTCTCTCTCTCTCTCTCTCTCTCTCTCTCTCTCTCTCTCAATAGATAGATAGATATAATGAGAGAGCGGGGAGGTGGGAGATAGATCGATAGATAGACAGATATTGATGTTTTGATTACATAGAAATGAAAGTAAAAAAAAAAAAAAAAAAAAAATCCGAAACGAGTCTTAAAACAATCTGGTTTCTAGTTCATCTTCTTTTCATTCAAAATCCACTTCCTCTTCCCATGCAAAGCAAAAGGTCTTAAAGGGAGAGAAGTCCAAAACGGAAAGTTTTTTTTTTTCGAATCATGTCCCTTTCAACCAAGATTTCTGTCCCCTTGCGCCAAAGATAGTACGTCGTCGCCTGTTTAGCAGGAAGAGAGGCGTCTGCAGTCCTTCCTGTGTCGCTCTGTTCATTGTTCTCGCCTTCTTTGTCCCCATTGTTAAGTAACAATGGGTAGAACGAAACGGGAAATTTGCATGGCGAAACACAACCTACTCCGGCCGTAGCTTTCCTCGCAAAGATTAGTCTGTTCTGTTATACAGCAGCTGCGTTGGGGGAAAAAAATAGTGTATAATGTACTTCTGTGTGAATCCAGTTAGCTGTACTAAACAGAACGGGCACTTTATAATAAAACGTTTGATGTGAGCATTCTTTCTTTCAAATACAAACACCACGTATCATGTTAATGGGAAAAAAAAATAGTGGATAATGTACTTCTGTGTGAGTTGTGTTAGCTGTAAACAGAACGGGCACCTTATGAAACGTTTGATGTGAGCATTTTTTTTTTTTATTCAAATGCAAAACACAGCGTGTAGTGCTAACGAGAACACACACACACACACACACACACACACACACACACACACACACACACTTCTGTGTTAGCTCAGTTAGTTTGTGAACAGAATGCGCACCATAAAAAAAAAAAAAAAAAAAACCTGATGTGAACATTATTTCTTTCCCAATTCAAACACAACGTGGGCTCTACAGTGCATTTCAACGTGAGTATTAGTTACTGTGAGTACGTACAACAACAATATACAGTGTTTGCCAATTTGAGTTTTATTCACTTTGTGTGTTGTAGCCAAATGTTCAATATACGTTTGTGTTATCTTTGAATACGACTACAGTACGGTGTATTTTCAATGTGAGCATTGTTTTAGAGACAGCGGCAGCATACTGTGCTTTTCAGTATGAACATCGCTTGCTTTGTGTAGAAGTGCAGCAGCGTATGGTAGTCTACTTTTCAGTATGAACATCGCTTGCTTTGTGTAGAAGTGCAGCAGCGTATGGTAGTCTACTTTTCAGTATGAGCATTGCTTTGAACATAACAAACACATATTGCGTTCTCATTATGAGCATGATTTGCTTGGAATACAAATAGATACTGTTGTTGTTGGGTTTTTGTTTGTTTGTTGTTTTTTTTTGTGTGTGTGTGTGTG
>JADBJO010014866.1:40000-45935 GCA_016801955.1 Conus betulinus
GGGAGGCAACGATGAACGGTTGGCCGCTGAGAGGTCACCCACGACAGTAGACACCGCACTGCTGCTCAGTGTGTGATGGAGGTCTTCAGTGGCGACTTGCACACACTCATTTCATCAAGGGCGCTGACGTGGAGAGAGAAAAAAGAGCTGACTCTAGAATACCATGAGAGAGAGTGTCTTTACTTATTAAGATGCCCTACGGAATTCCATTCGTGTCTGAGACAACTATATAATATATATATATATATATATATATATAATATAGTATATATATATATATATATATATATATATATATATATACCCTGGCATTAGCCAGACCCGAGGAGTTACGGGACATGTGCAGTCAGTGTTCAGTCTTGAATATCGGCCACGTTCTCAAAAACGCGATTATAAAGTGGCGGAAAATCAATTTGTGGGTTGGAGCGTGCCCATAGACCTGAGGCAAAGTTTTAAGTACTCTGTGTAGTAGACGGCCATGGAACGTTGGAGAAAAAAAAAAAACCCACAAACATATGCTGCTGGTGGGATTTGAACCGACGACCCTGCAAAGTCCGCAAACCACGATGCGGGCTAACCCCACTGCACCCAAGGCGGCTGGGGTAGCCAGGCAGGTTTGGGCCCCTTGGCACTGGGCGGGTGAGTGGGGAGCATGTGATGTCATTCTGCTTTGTGCAGAATGAAAAACCGGCAATTCTCAAAGCCGCTTTGTTCAAGAAATAGTCCCAAAACACGCATACTCTCTCTCTCTCTCTCTCTCTCTCTCTCTCTCTCTCTCTCTCTCTCTCTCTCTCTCTCTCTCTCTCTCTCTCTCTCACACACACACACACACACACACACACACACCATGCACCACACACACACACACACAAACAACACATACATGCTGAAGCACGCACGCATGCCTGCATACATACTCATGCACGGCCACAAACAGGTATGCGCACACGTGCGCGCGGGCTATCAGAGAGAGAGAGAGAGAGAGATGCACGCACACGTACACACACACTCTCTCTCTCTCTCTCTCTCTCTACTCTCTCTCTCTCTCTCTCTCTCTCTCTCTCTCTCTCTCTCTCTCCTCTCTCCTCTCCTTTCACTCTAGCATGCGCGCGCGCGCACATACACACACACACACACACACACACACACACACACACACACACACACACACACACACACACACACACCACACATATTTAATGTCAACAGGAGTGACAGTCCGAATCGCAGTTGGGAGGAATGGGACAAAAAAAAAAACACGAAAAACAACACACACACACCCCTCCCCCCGAAAAAAACCAGGAATAATTTTGTAATTTGCCGAAATAACTCTTCCTTATCCCTCTCCCTCCTTTTCACCTCTGTTTTTCCTGTCCCCCCCCCCCCCCCCCCCCCCCCCCCCCCCTCTTCCCTCCTCCCCTCCGCCCCCCCCCCCCCCCATGCTCTTCACATGACCTTCACCACTCCTCGCCACCATCCTTCTTACTTCACCCCCCCCCCCCCCACCACCACACACACACACACATTCTCCTTTCTCCACCCCCCCCCCCCCCCCAGCCCACTTCCTTATACCCTGGGAGTCAGAAAAAGTCACTGATGTTTACCTCATCGGCCCAAGGGAGGCTATTCCGAACACCTCCAAGGGCGTTAAGGTTCCCTCCCCCTGACCCCCCCCCACCCACCCCTTCTCTCCCCACCCTCACCCTTCTTCACACACACACACACACACACACACACACACACACACACACCCCTACTCCCACCTCTCCCCCTCCTTCCCCCTACCCCCACCCTCCCCGACCCCCACCCTCCCATCCCCCCCACAATCACAAAGCTCGTTCGTCCCACGCGCGTTACGCGCGTTGAAACTGACGAAGTTCGGCTCAGCTGAGTTTGTTTCCAGATGAATAAGTTAGGGCTGACCCTAACAATAGAACCGATGACTTATTAATCGAGTCAGCCGACAAAATGGAAAGTTCATCCAGGGGAAAAAAAAAAAACAAAAAACGCTTCGTTGAATCTCTCTCTCTCTCTCTCTCTCCTCTCTCTCTCTCTCTCTCTCTCTCTCTCTCTCTCTCTCTCCTCTCTCTCTCTCTCTCTCTCTCTCTCTCTCTCTCAGCGCGAGCTGTTTTTGGTTCACGTCAATTTTTCAGGATTTCCGCTTTAGTAGGGATGAAGTCTGTGGTCAGAGAATGTAAGGAGGGGAGGGGGAGGGGGTGGGGGGAGGGAGGGGGAGGGTGGGGTGGAAGGGGTGGGGTTGAGAAGGGAGGGGGGGGGGCAGAGATGAGGGTTGATGATAGTGATGTAATTTCCGTGTGTTAAATATTCACCGGCAGTCTTCATCAAGAGGTGATAACTCTGGCACTTTTTTTTTTTTTTTTTTTTTTTTTTTTTTTGGTCGTTTTCAGGAAGTATCTCAGATTGCTTCCACCTCTCACTCACTTAGAGTCGAGCGAGCTCGTAGCTTCCGTTGCAAGTCCTGGATGCATGATTGTTGGAAAAAAAAAAAAAAAAAAAAAAAAAAAAAAAAAAAAAAAAAAAACAAACAAACAAGAAGAAGAAGACAAGCAGACAAAAGCAAACAAAAAAACAGAAAGAAAGAGAGTGAGACAAACAAAAGAAGCTTTAAACAATCGTTTTAAAAAAACTGGTGTGTTCTTTTTGATTGAGCTTTTGGAGTCGTTCGGTTGGTTGCTGCCCATTTCGGACGTGCGGGCGGCACCACAAAAAAAAAAAAAAAAGTTGAAATCGAAATGTCACAAACCAAAGGGCGGGGTAAGAGCCCCTAGCCAGTCTAGGAAGGAGTGAGTGTGGTGGACACAACGATTATCTGCCCATGAACAGCAAGTCAATGCCAGCGTGACAGCAGGTTCTCTCCCAATGGGACCGTCAGAAAGTGAGCTGGGAAGGGGGGGGGGGGGGGGGGGGGGAGGGGATGGAGGGGGGGGGGTGTGCATTCTCGCTCCTGCTACACCGGGCCTCCCAGGAGCCGGACCCCGCGTGTTGAAATGAAATATGACTGGGGCTACAATAAAAGACAGGCGGCCAACTCGACCGTAAGTGACTGTACTGCCTGGTCCACACCCCCATTCTCATCCTCTCTCCTCCTCTCCTCTCTCTTCTCTCCTCTCTCTGTTCTGTCTCTGCTCTTTGTCTGGCTGTCTCTGTCTGTCTCTGTCCTCTATCTCTCTCCTCTCTGTCTCTCCTTTCTCTCACTCTCTACTCTCCTCTCTCTTCTCTCTCCTCTCTCAGCTCTCTTCTCTCTCTAGTCCTGTCTGTCTCTTCTCTTTCCTCTCGCTGTCTCTCTCTTCTCCTCTCTCTCCCTCTCTACGTCTATACTCATCTTATCTCTCCTTCTCTCTACCTCTTCTCTCTCTCTCCCCTCTCTCTCTCTCTCTCTCTTACTTCTCTCCTCTCTCTCCTCTCCTCCCTCTCTCGCTCGCTCTATCTCTTCTCTCCATCTCTCTCGTCTCTCTCGCTCTCTCTCTCTCCCTCTCCTCTCTCTCGGCCTCTCTTTCCCCTGCCCCCCCTCTCTATCTCTCTCTTCTCTCCTCTCTCCGCACTCCTCTAATGTCTGTCTCTCTCTCTTTCTCCTCTTCCTCGCTCTCTCTCTCTCTTTCTCTCATCCCCTCTCTCTTTTCTCCCTCTCCCCTCTTTCCCTCCCCTCTCCTCCCTCCCTCTCTCTCTCTCTCTTTCTCCCTGTCTCTCGCTCTCCCTCTCCTCTCCTTCTCCACTCTCTCCTCTCTCTCTCTCTCTCTCTCTCTCTCTTCTGGCACCAAGGAGAATCGCCCGGGCTGGCCGGCATTTCCTTCTTTCTCCCCTGGCTGGCTCCGTGATCAAGGCCAGGCTGCCTCACTCTCCTTCCCCCCCCCACCACCCACCCGACACCCCCACTACCACATTTCCCCCATCCTCGCACAACCCCCCACTGTCCCCGTCCATCCCTCGTACCCGTAACCTAAAACCTGTCCCATCACCTCCTCGTCCCTCAACCCCCTCTCCCACCCTCTCTCGCTCCTCTCTCTCTCTTCTCTCCTCTCTCTCTGTCTGTCCGTGCTATGGTGGCAGGATGGGGGTGTAACGTCACAGAATGACCCCCCTGCACAGAGATACTCCTAGGCGTACTTTCACACTTGTGATAGACCCCTGGGGGGCGCCAAAAAAAAGATAAATACATAAATATCAATGAATATATGAAATAAATTGAAATGAATGCAATAAATAAGATAAATAAAATAGATAAATAAATAAACAATAGGAAATGAAAAACTAAAAACGCTTCCATTTTGTGAAATTTCACACCCCTTCGTAAAGAAAACGGGATCACAAAATAGACTGATTATAAAAGCAGTTTCAAACGCCCACCTTGCGCCGCGAATTTGAGAAGATAAGTGATTGCTTTTTTTTTTTTTTTCATTGTCTTGACTGTTGCTATTTTATCTTGCCTGAAGAAGACCTAGGAGGTCGAAACGCGTCGCATTTTGTCTTGTCGTTTGTTTGTACCTTCTTGTTTGGCAGTCCACAAATCATTCTTTGTGAAATTAATTAAAATCATTTCATATTGCTTTTTACTTAGATTTACAATGAAGTTATTACACCACACACCCACACACTCACACACACACACAGGCCCACAGCACAACACACACACACACACTCAACCCAGGCACAACACTCACACATGCACACACTAACACACACACACACACACAGCACACACACACACACCCGCACACCACACACACACACTCACACACACCACACCCACATACACGCCACACCACACACACACACAGCAGCCACCCACACACCACACATAGAGAGAGATAGAAGAGAGAGAGAGAGAGAGAGATAAGAGAGAGAGATGAGATCAGAGAGAGAAAGTACGTCACGATAATCTCAAGGAGAACTGCGGAGAGATATCCAGAACTTACTGCCAGGAAATTGATCTCCTTTGTCTGTTTGAAGAGCTCACTTTGTGAAGGGGGGCAATAGCGGGTCCGTTGATCCAGTACCATACAATATCTATACCCTGCTGGGAACCACCTGTGGAATGAAAAGCCACCCCTTCACACACACACCACACACACCCACCACACCACACCACACACACACACACACACAGCACACACAGACACAACACACACACACACCACACACACACACCCACCACACCCCACACCACTCACACACCCACCACCCCACACTCACACACACACACCACCACCACCCCACACGACAACACCACCACACCACCCACCACCACCACCTCCACCACACACCATAACACACACACACACACACACACACAACACGCACCACACACACACACAACAATACACACGCACACCACACTAAAATCTCCTTTTTACTGGCTTCGTGCCATTTAATAGATCTAGGCAGATCAGGGCTACTCAGGAAACGAAAGCATGACATTGGTCTGTGCTCCTCCGTGTGTAGATATCATTTCATGTAAAACGCACGTTTTCTCCCTCGTTTGCTACTCGGTGGCATTGTCCCGGACGGATAATATTTGGCCAGATACTTTTTTTTTTTGTCTCTGAGACGGTTTTATTTTACAGCCCCTCTCTCTCTCCTCCCTCTCTCCTCTCTCACCCAATCACTCTCCTCTCTCTCCCTCTCGTCTCTCTCTCTCGTCTCTCTCTCTCTCTCTGCCGATCTCAAGATTCACGAGTCTGGCGATTTCCAAGTTCGCGAGGTAGGCTTAATGTTTATCCTGATGTCACAACCCTTTAAAGCATCTCTCTCTCTCTCCTCTCTCCTCTCGCACTCTCTCTCTCTCTCTCTATTCTGCGGATTCCAAGATTCACGAGTCTGGCGATGCAAAGTTCACGAGGTAGGCCTGATGTTCACCCTGTTACCAAACAACCCAATCCCTTAAACAAGGCGTCTCTCCCTCTCTCCCGTCCTCTCC
>JADBJO010014867.1:5000-7500 GCA_016801955.1 Conus betulinus
TATTGTCGGGGGGGGGCAATATTGTCGGGGGGGGGGGGGGGGGGGAATATTTGGGGGGCGGGAGGGTGGAAGGGTGGGGGTGGGTGGGGGTGTCTTCTCTCTCAGTAGGAGTGGAGGCTGACTATAATCCGGTGATCAATCTTGTTTTTTATACACTATCCCGTAGGGCCTCAGGCTACAGTGCTGGTCGCACAACACACACACACACACACACACACACACGTCACTGCAGCCCTCTCCCGTCTCAGCTTGGTGCTCTCTCTCTCTCTCTCTCCTCTCTCTCTCTCTCTCTCTCTCTCTCCCCTTCTCCCCCCCCCCCCTCTCTCTCCCTCCTCTCTCTCTCTCTCTCTCTCTCTCTCTCTCTCTCTCTCTCTCTGCCAGTCCCTTTTTTGATATTTTTGGAACTGTGCTCCAAGTAACAGCGATGGCTGCACACAACACAACAATGGCAAGGGGAAAGGATCCGCACCAGTTATTTCCCTACATTTGGCGACTGTTGAGGAGGTTGGTTGGTTTGCTGATTTACCAACGTCTCTGCTAGTCTCCTTGTTTATTCCCAGACAGGCTTCAGGCCGAAATAAATGGGTGCACACCACACAGACACGACAGGAATGCATTCGAACCCCAGAACTTTATTCCAAAAAAAAAAAAAAAAAGAAAGAAAAAAAAAAAAAAACAAACAAACAAACTTTTTCGTAGTTAAATTACGTAGTTGTATTGTTTTTTTGCTCTTCTTTTTCTCTCTTGAAAAAGGCCACGTGGACGAAAATATGACGGGTGGAGTTGTGATCTTGTGTACTGTTTACTTCCCTTTGGAGGACTACTGCTTTTGTTTCTTATATCCGTTTTGTTTTTCATGTCCAGCTGGGGTTCAAGTCATGGTGATGACTAAACACAAACTGAGAATTCATACCACCGGCCCCTGGTGGCCGTGAAGAAGAGAGGTTTGAGGTCAGATGTGATACGCCCCTCGCCATGAAACATGTCCACCCTCAGTTGGAGACTTTGCATGACGTTGGACGTAAGCAGTTTGTACCAAACTTCATGTAGACCACGTGCCTCTGGGTGTGCTTTCTACTTTTTACAACAGATTAACATGTTTCCATACGATTTAAGACAATTATGGAAAATGATCCAAATCTAAAGTGCTTTTTGGAATGCTTTTGACAGACAGGCATAAAAGTTTTAAAAAAGAAAAAGGCAACAACAACAAATGCTTGGAAGAATCTTGATATGAAAGCCCTGCTGTCGATTGGGCTCTGAGTAACAAATCACGAACTGAAACTGGCATGTGAGTGTTCATGTTTCCTGTTTCCTGTCTCACTGATGTTGTAATACACATTGTTGGGGGCACTGGGGATGCCAGGGTGCCCACCACAGTAATTCCTCACGGAAAGAAAAACCATGACACGGGGCAACTGGTAGGCGCTGCTTGCAGGGAGCGACCTTGTCAAGCCCAGACTGCGCGTGGTGCTCTACAGCGGAGAGGCCTTGTCAAGCCCAGGCTGCGCGTGGTGCTCTACAGCGGAGAGGCCTTGTCAAGCCCAGGCTGTGCGTGGTGCTCTACAGTGGAGAGGCCTTGTCAAGCCCAGGCTGCGCGTGGTGCTCTACAGCGGAGAGGCCTTGTCAAGCCCAGACTGTGTGGTGCTCTACAGCGGAGAGGCCTTGTCAAGCCCAGACTGTGGTGCTCTACAGTGGAGAGGCCTTGTCAAAGCCCAGGCTGCGTGTGGTGCTCTACAGTGGGAGAGGCCTTGTCAAGCCCAGGCTGCGCGTGGTGCTCTACAGCGGAGAGGCCTTGTCAAGCCCAGACTGTGGTGCTCTACAGCGGAGAGACCTTGTCAAGCCCAGACTGTGGTGCTCTACAGTGGAGAGGCCCTTGTCAAGCCCAGACTGTGGTGCTCTACAGCGGAGAGACCTTGTCAAGCCCAGACTGTGGTGCTCTACAGTGGAGAGGCCTTGTCAGGCCCAGGCTGCGCGTGGTGCTCTACAGTGGAGAGGCCTTGTCAAGCCCAGGCTGAGCGTGGTGCTCTACAGCGGAGAGGGCCTTGTCAGGCCCAGGCTGCGCGTGGTGCTCTACAGTGGAGAGGCCTTGTCAGGCCCAGGCTGCACGTGGTGCTCTACAGCGGAGAGACAATGCAATGATTCTTCTATAGTGAGTGTCGGTGAACACATGCAGAACTGAACAGTTTTCAGAGACGAACAAGATCTGCCCATCCCGCTTAGTAGGTGGTGTCCTGCGTATGTTAGATCAGAACAGGCGCCACTGAATACAACTGAAGTGACTCGGCAGCAGTGCAGTGTCTCCTCCGGTGGGTTGCCTCTTGACGACTTGACATTTGACTGCTCCCTGTGGATTGCCGGTGCCGGGGCTGTGGCGAGGCCGACCGGGCTGTGGCTGTGGACGGGGGTGTCGGAATGAGTGGCGTGGGTGCACTGCCTCTGAAGCTGGCGCAGAGGTTGGGACAGCTTTTAAAAAAAAAAAAAAAAGAAAGAAAGATCT
>JADBJO010014867.1:10000-15000 GCA_016801955.1 Conus betulinus
CATTCTCCAAGAAAAAAAAAATGTACGGTGGGCAGAAAGAAAGGAGTCGGTTGCGCATAAACCAAAGTTGAAGGTGAGGTATGCAAATGACTTCATAGTATGTCCTACACCAAAGGTCGGAGCAGAATCCTTTTCTCATTATCCGCCTCTCTCTTTTATCCCCTCCGTGCCCCCCCTCCCCTTCCTCACCCAGTAAACAATGAGTAGAAATGTCGCCTGATTAGCACATATTCTTTGCAGGATGTTCACACTTAGCCGCTGAACCTTACAAACTGATTAATGTCCCTCACAATCATTATGCTGTGACACATACTTCAAGGGCAAAAATTTGCTGGCGTAATTAATTATCCAGGAAACGTCCTGGTGGATTAAAGGTTACGAACGGAAACAAAACACACATGTAGACTGGAATTTATGCCGCTGGAGGGCGGGAGGGAGGAAAGGGGGAGAGAGAAATGTGCGCATGGACCAAAGGCTATGACGTGATATGTCTGTCAATTTACATGTGGAGCCGTTTTCTATGGCAGTCTGTGAGCCTCAGAAACTCATAATTAACGTCTTCACGATGAAAATGACGGTAATCGTCAAGAAAATATTGACCGTTGCTGCTTCCATATAATTACCATTGCAAAAGAAGGGTGATGATAGTCGTGTAATTACCATTGTAAATGAACGGTGATGATGAAGTGGGAATAGTCATATAGTTACCATTGCAAACGAAGGGTGATGATGAAGTGGGAATAGTCATGTAATTAATTACCATTGTAAACGAAGGATGATGATGAAGTGGGAATAGTTGTGTAACTACCATTGTAAACGAAGGGTGATGACGAAGTGAAAACAGTCATTTTCACGTGAAAACTACATTGTCGTTAATTCTGACTTCGTTAAAACATCACGTAATGAGAACACACACACACACACACACACACACACACACCACACACACACACACACACACACACACACACACACACACACACACACACACACACACACACACATTCATGACTGCAGCAAGCCACGAGCGGTGAAAACAGTCAATAACTGCAGTTCTCTCCAACTTCAGGCATTCTGTTGCGAAACCTTCTGTCATATAGGCCTACAATTCTTGCCGTACTTACAATGCACATGCGTACAAGTCCTTGTTACTTATTTTCACGACTTAAGATTATACACTTCTACATGTCATAACTGCTATTTTAGTAAATAGTCAGGTAAAGTTAAGGAGGCTAAAGGATGGGTAGGCCCTGTCTTCTGTAATGCCGGATCCTATTAGCTTTAACCTTTAACCTGACTAGCTATTTCCTCAGTGATTACGTTAACGACAGCCACATCATGCCAAAAAGCAAGAAAAAAAAGTAATTATGACGCAACAACATTAGCGATAATTACTGTTTTCTGGATGAGAAAACAACTGTTTCGCCAAAGAAAATGATGGTAACGGGGTTCGACGCCATCACGTTCCCATACTAGTTCCACACGAAATACGAGGCAAAGGTGAGGAGCGATATAGCACCTCACACAGCAAACAGTGGGGTGAGGGCTTTGATGGAAGCCAGCGTCGGTGTGTGGCGATAAGTCAGCCAGGTCGCCGGCAGGCAGAAGGTGAAGTCACGTCACGTTGTTCATGGCCCGGCCCACCACGAAGGCCACACGAAGGTGGTGGAGAGACACGGGGCACTGCCTGACAGACAAAGGGCACTGCCTGACAGACAAAGGGCACTGCCTGACAGACAAAGGGCCTGGTCTGTGTGGAGGGGAAGGCCGCAGCCTGGGAGTGACGACCTCAGCGACAGACCTGGGTCTGGGAACAAATGGCCGTTGACAGCACCAGGCTAAGCGGGCGTCAGTCTCGCCATGTACAGTGCTTTGAAGTTGGAACCGTTACATCGGGCTAAGCGGGCGTCAGTCTCGCCATGTACAGTGCTTGAAGTTGGAACCGTTACATCGGGCTAAGCGGGCGTCAGTCTCGCCATGTACAGTGCTTTGAAGTTGGAACCGTTACATCGGGCTCAGCGGGCGTCAGTCTCGCCATGTCCAGTGCTTTGAAGTTGGAACCGTTACATCGGGCTAAGCGGGCGTCAGTCTCGCCATGTACAGTGCTTTGAAGTTGGAACCGTTACATCGGGCTCAGCGGGCGTCAGTCTCGCCATGTCCAGTGCTTTGAAGTTGGAACCTTTACAGCAGAAGCGAGGACTGTGGCGTGGAGAGGAAAATCCGGCATGCATCTGTGTTTAGGCTACATGAGTTTGCGGAAAAGTGAGTGGAGTAGTTTATATACACCTGTAGGAACTTAAACAGCGCGCCAAACAGGAACAAGTTAGCGCGTCGCCCTCTTGACTCCATTCAAGTGCCATTGTTGATTGACTGCCTTGAACAGCTGCTCCCCTGTCTTTCCCCACATTGTTGATTGATGCGTTGAACAGCTGCTCCCTATCTTTCCCCACATTGTTGATTGATGCGTTGAACAGCTGCTCCTTATCTTTCCCCACATTGTTGATGAACTGTTATTGCATGACCGTTCTCCGTCAGTTCACTTTTTTGCTCATTGTTGATGAACTGTAATTGAAAACCGTTTTCCATCAGTTCTTTTTTGCTCAAAGTAATTGAAAACAACACACTCTTTGTTCCACACCAGCCAGTCTGCCTGCCAAGCCTCGCAAAGTACAGAAACGGCACTGCCTGAGGTCACCAATAGTGCTCTGTTTGGTCGGGATGGTGTATGTTTATTGATTTGCTTGAATTGAGGGCGGAACGGGACACCACTGATCCCTCCATTCTCATTCACACGCTCCATTGTCATTATGACATTTCTGCAACAGCTGTGTCTTGTTTCCAGAGGAGATTAACATCTCACAACCAGTCGGACATCACTGGCGATGTTTTTGTATCTGATGCTGGCCCTTTAACCTTCGGCATATCTGGACCTGTTGATAATGTACACAGAATCCTTAAATGGACCAACTGAACGGCACTCCATCTTCACACACACACACACACACACACACACACACACACACACACACACACACACATATATATATATACAATGGCAGACAACACTCAACTTTACAGCTCTTGCCAACAAATGGAAAATAGATCACACTATACAAAACAAGCAAAACCTGCGCCGGTCAGGTAACATCTTGGATGCCTGAGACGACATTGAAACTAAACGATGGCAAATGCGAGGTCCTCATTCACCCACACAAGTCCACAGCCATCCACCATCCGTGTCGGAAACTCTGACAAGGCGTCGTCCCCCTGTAAAGACAAACTAGGAACCATGATCTTTGATGGTCTGTCACTGGAAAAGCATACAACTGACAGCTGCAAACCTGCTCAGGCAGCTCTCCCTCAGCTGTCTTCCATTCCTCGCTACTTCACAACTGCAGCAACAAAAACGCTAGCCCATGCTTTTCTCCTGCTCAGACTAGACTAGACTATGGCAACATTCAGGTGCCACGCTTACACTCAAGAATTAAAAAAAAAAATCAAGACCATGTCAGGTGCCAAGCTATACTGGAGAATAAAAAACCAAGACCATGTGACTTCTCCAATACGAACCATGCACTGGTTACCTACTGCTTCACGCATCCTGTTCAAACTATTCCTCCTTAGCCACTATTTCCTCCCACAATCTTCTCCCCCTTGCACTTCCGATCTATCGTCTGCCCGTTCATGACTTGGACCTCTGTGTTCGTCCACAGGCGCCTCACTTTGTGCATGCCAAACACCCGCTCAGAGACGTTGGAAGAAAGTGCCTTTTTGTTTACTGCCTCGCTTTGTGCGTGTCAAAGACCTGTCACAGACATTTGAAGAAAGTGTCTTTTCATTTACTGCCCCAAGCTCACAACCAAAAAACTATTTACCACATCAAACTGAAAGCTGCATTTGAGGAAGCATTCCAGACATATCTGTTCAATGCAACACACTCTCTACATCCACCCGGTCACATACCTCTCACAGGATTCATCAAAACATACGTACATAGTAATTACCCATTCACATTCAATTGCTACCTGTACTGTTTTTGTTGTTGTTGTTGTTGTTGTTGTTTTCAGTTGTGAATGTCTACTTTAGTAAGTGGGCACTTGATTAAGTTCAGGGAAGGTTACAGGCGGGGAGAGGGTTCCACCTTCCATCATACCGTGCTGTAGACACGTGACCCTATGGCAGTTCACTTCCCCTAATGCCCAGCAGGCTATGGGTACTTTGACCTTTTTTTCAATGTAGGCGTTTGTCTTTTTTTTTTCTTAATCTCAGCCTGTCAATATGGTGTGCATATGATATATGATTTTCTTGTCGTTAATTTTTTTTTTTGGCTTGTCTACTTTAAATGTCTCAAAAATGTTAATACATTTCCTTTTTACTGGTAAGTAAAGATTTCTATGTTGCGCATTCTTGGCCCGATGTATTAGGTTTCAGTCTGCACATGTCTGTCGTAAAGCGCCGATATCTGTCTTGTTCTGTCGTTTCAATGATGTTTTGCACCACATCAAAAAAAAACAAAAACAAAACAAAAAAACAAGAAAGAAAGAAAAAGAAAATCCCTCAGTTCCCGGTTCCTTTCTTTTCCAGTTCAAATATAACTGCTTTCGTTTCCTTTCTTTTTTTTCTTCACTGTTGATATGTATGCCCCACTGTTGACGATATAATGTACTTCTCCAGTTTTAGCTGCAGGCCACTCATAATTGTGGAGAGACGTGTAGGGTCATGTGCGTAGAGTAAAAAAACGATACGTTTTCGTTTTCTGATAAGCTGATCTTTTGTGAATCGGTCTGGTGATGTGGATGACTGCAAATCATCATGATGAAATTATAATTCGCTGTGTACGCTATAGCTAGAAAAAGACGGGGAGGGGCAACACATTATAATTCCGTAAATGCGTACACAACAAAAGAAAAAAAGAAAAGAAAAAAAATCATAAACAATAGTCTTGACTGGCATTTTCCAAATAACAAACATGATAGCAATCCTTTATCCTCTGTTGTTAT
>JADBJO010014867.1:30579-45933 GCA_016801955.1 Conus betulinus
TGAAACCATATTAATGTTAAAAGTCCGCGTTACAAGACCCGAAGCTAACATTCTGTCTTTGTTACGAAAGTTAGAGTCACCGGCAAAAAGTTTACCAGAAAGTTTACAAAAGCATGTTTGCATGTGGTGGAAGATCATTAATATAAACAGAAAACAAAACAGGGCCTAAGATAGGACATAGAGGAATACTGTATTCTGTATGAGAGAGATGACATGACTTCTTCTTTTAAAAAACTGCTTGTCTTCTATAGTTCAAAACGGATGATAGGAGATTCAGCAAATGTGACGAAAAGTCCATACACGATAAGTTTACTGGAGAGGGGATCATGATCAATAGTGTCAAAAGTTTTTTTACAAAATCTTCTAATAACACAGACACGGCGAACAAATCATTGTTTACGTTGAACTGCCATCCCCGTGTAAGGTTTTTGAGCATGGTGTGGCAAGAATGTCTCGCTGAGAACCCATGGTGATTGGGATGAAATAAACATTGATGGCGAAGGGAACACCAGGAATCCGTTAGCTGTGTTTTCAATGTGGCCGAACCGAAATCGGTCTGTAGTGAAAAGGTCTGATGAACCCCCAGACGTAAAAACGCACAGCACTTTGCTCTTCGGCGTTTTTAAAAAGCCTGTTGGTAGAAATATTTCTTAAGACAGAATTTACAAACGTACGAACAATAATTATGTTCAGAAATACTGGGTGCAGATATCTTCGGAATTCTGTTTAGTCCATCCAGGCCATGAGATCAGGGCTGTCTTCATAAACATCATTCTTTGTATACTTCAGCACACTAATGTATGGGGTACGAAGTTTAGATTGAATCAATTTTTGAGTCACAGAAAGTGTGAATACTTGCATGTCATTTGACTGCGAGTTGTCTGTCGTAACAACTTTTGGGTTACAGTGGTAAAATGTTTGTCGTAACAACTCTTTGGGTTACAGTGGTAAAATGTTTGTCGTAACAACTCTTGGGTTTACGTTGGTAAAATGTTTTGTCTGTCGTAACAACTCTTTAGGTTACAGTGGTAAAATGTTTGTCTGTCGTAACAACCTTTTGGGTTACAGTGGTAAAATGTCTGTCTGTCGTAACAACTCTTTGGGTTACAGTGGTTAAAATGTTTGTCTGTCGTAACAACTCTTTCGGTTACAGAGGTAAAATGTTTGTGACGTCTACAGAGTTAAGGATTTTTTTCCTCAATAGATTTCCAAATAAATTGTTGTCTTCTTTGAATATTAAATAGTTTGCTAAAATATCTTTTTCGGGGATTTCTAGTCGTAGCTCTGCTTGCTTGTTTCTCAAACTTAAGGCCTTTGTCTGTGGCTTGCAACAGCTTTTTGCTAATCTGAATTTCAACAACTAATTCCGCAAAATTTAGAAAGAGATCGGGTTATCTACTCCCGTGGATACAGACACACAAAAGTACAGGACAAGACCACAATGCATTCGATCTCTTGGGTCTTCTGCAGGCAAAAACAAATGACGTTTAGGGCAGTGAAAACGAAGAACGAGAAATCATGTAGCTTCTTATATTCGTCGCACGACCAAAATGGCCGCCGGACGGAAACGAGGCCACCCAGGAGGGGATCATGGGAGAGGAAATAGTGAAGGGAGGAGGGGGGAGGGGGGGGGGGGGGGGGGAGGGGAAGGGGGGGAGGGGTTGTGTGAAACAATTGGTTTTTGTTTTAGCTTGGACAGAATTTTTGTACGAACGTACTTAGTTAGATAGAACTCTGCGAAGTTTTGTTTATTTGGAGATAATAAGTTTTGTATGTAAGTGATTATGGGGGTACGAAGTTTAGATTAATCAGTTGGGAGTCTGTCAGTGGCATTTTTGATTTCAAAAAAACTGCGGTTGTCTTTTGTAAACCTAATAAGAAAAAAGGAAAATAATGTCGTAATAATAAAAAAAGGTTTCAATCAATGTTGCGTAACACTCTTGACTTTACGTTGGGTATAAAGGTTTGGTCTGTCGACAATCTTTAGGTTACATGTTATAACAGTTTGTTGGTTGCTAAAACCGTTTGGGTTACCAGTTGGTTTTAAATGTCTTATTGTCCGTAACAACTCGATGTTACAGTGAAAAAAAAAAAATTGTATAACTGTAAATTAAAATGTTTGTGGTTGGGGTTGGTAGCTTTTTCAGAGTTTAAGGATTTTTTTCTCAATATTGGATCAAATATAATTGTCGTGTATTCTGAAAATTAACTGACAGTTTTTTAAAAGATATTTTTTGATTTTAGTCCGTAGCTCCTGCTGCTTGTCTCAAACTTAAGGCTTGTCTGTGGGTTTTGTTGTAATGGCTTTTTAAAATCAACTGAATAACTAACAAATGAATCCGGCCTTTTTTTTCAATAACAAAGGTCGGTGTTACTGGGGTTATGGAATCAGACACTAAAGTTAATGACATGAATAATACTTTTTATCTATTATAGATTCTATAGGGCAATAAAAAAACAAAAAAAGGCATTTTAAAAAAATAGATAAATTATAATGTTTGTGCTGTTTGTGTTCGGTGTTTGACAAAAATGGTGGTGTGTTGTGTAGTTGGGTTGTGTGTGTTTTTTGTTTTGCTTTGTATGATATATTTTGTGGTAGCTTGGTGTAGCAAAAATGATATATTAGTGAGGGTAGTGATTATGGTGAATTGATAATAGTGCTTTGTGGGGCAAAAAAAGGGAGGAAAAAAAATAAGAAAAAAGGAAAATAAATGCAGAATAAAAAAAAAAATCAATCAATCAATAAATAAAACGACTTTAAACACTATAACAGGTGGCGACAGTGATGATAGTAATTATGTGTGGTTAGTTGTATGTGAGGGTGTGGGTAATGCTAATAAAATCAGATGTATAAGGAAAAAAATGAAGTAAATAATTTTTTTTAAATAACAAAAAAAAGATAAAACAAAATAGAATAAAACAATAAATATAATGAATGAATAAATACATTTTAAAAAGATACAATAAGATAAAAATATAAAAATAAAATGAAATAGAATAAATTAAAGGGAGGGTGGCTGCAACTTCTGTATAAAGTGGGTAATGGGGGTATGGTGGTGGTGGTGTGTGTATGTGTCTATATATATATATATATATATATATATATATATATATATATATATATATATATATATATATATATATATGTGTGTGTGTGTGTGTGTGTGTTTGTGTGTGTGTGTGTGTGTGTGTGTGTGTGTGTGTGTGTGTGTGTGTGTGTTGGTGGAAGATACTGCCGACTGGTTTTGAAGTGGTGGGAATGTATGTTTGTGGTTACTGCTGGATGTTGATGCCTTGGGGGCTGTAGCGTGCCAAGTAACTCCGCAGTCAGCTATACTGGTTTCTCGGTTAGTTGAAGTCGCTTGGTTCTAAGAGAGCCATATTCAGACAGAAATATAGCTTGTAGCACACTGCCAGTGCACTGTCCGCATCGGCGTGTTGGTAAAATGTAGAAAAAAAAAAAAAAAAAAAAAAGATGTCCAAGCATGGATTCGACAGAAATTCTTCCCCATTTAAGTTTTGTATGAACGAAATTGTATTTGTACATCTACAAAAAAAAAAAAAAAAATATATATATATATATATAATATATATATATATATATATATATATATATATATATATATATATATATAGTGTTCTCATGCAGCTAGTGAAAGGATTTCATATTTATGATATACATTTTCCCATTTACTTCATCTTAAAATTTTTTTTCCTCTCAATTTCAAATCTTCGCCAGATCATTACTGTAATGATGGAAGAATTGTTAACCTGCACTTGTTTTTCCCCCATATATATATATGTGTGTGTGTGTGTGTGTGTGTGTGTGTGTGTGTGTGTGTGTGTGTGTGTGTGTGTGGTGACCATACCCGGAGATTTTTGTGTACCTTTCCTCGTCTGGGGTTAGGTACGTTGGGATATAATCACTATGCCCTAGACTGGAACTGAAATTTCTAATATTTTATCAGCGCTAGTTACATGAATATGATCAATTACTGTTCCAGACTGTAAACTATTCCTGATGGCTGTGTCTACCTACTGTGTCAGGCTAAATAAATCCCTAGGATCTTTCACGTACGTCATAAGATTTTAATAAGTCAGCATTAATATCACCTACTGAGACAGTTTATACAGAGCAACTCAATATATCTTCCATCATATGTTCAAAAAATTTTTTGTAACAACACCACCCTCTCTTACAAATTTCTGTACAAGAAACCGACAAGAAATAATTGGTCTCTTTTAAGTTAATCACTAACGAAATGCATTCGATTTTAAAGTCATTAAAGATATTCAGGACTTCATCATTTACAGACCAGTGAACATATCTTATTCAACCTTTTTGAGTGCAAGCATAGTATCATGCCTAATTAGACTATCTATTCTCTAAAACTGATATCAAATGGTTAGATATTACGTCAGATAGTCGCGATTTAGAAAAGCGCAAAAAAAAAAAGAAAAGAAAACAGTTATTTGGATCAAATAGGATGGAGGGCACGTCTGATTTTTTGTCGATCAAGTGGTAAGCATTAATTAACCTATCTTTAAGCAAGCTTTAGTCGGCCTGTTAGAGGTATTTATGTTGATCACCAATACAAATCGAGCTCAGTCCAAGACAAAATGGCAAGATGACAACACGTTTACATAAGATGCTAACAAGAAAATTTCATCAGTGGTCTGGGACAAAAATGATCATTGCTTGAAGCTCATTAGGCAACATAATGCTATGTATTTTTTTTTAATGCATCACAAAACATGTCCACACAATTTCAGCGAATACAGCGGAAAAGTAATTGTCATAGTCCCTGTCCCAGTATAGTATACGCTAAGACGTCGAATCGTGTAACTGTCACAGTCGCTTCTGAAGCTATGAAGACACACATAGAGTTCAATATCTTGATTATATCACGAATTTTTATAAAGAGAACGAACACGCAAATATTAACCATAAACAAATTTCGAACAAATTTACGTACAAAATACAAGTACAGTAACATATAGAAAGAGTGTCGGCTTAGATTACTATAACGATAACCACCAGGCTGACGTTACTCGCAGTTAGTTACGCTTATAGGCCAGCCGCGACACTAAGAAGTTCCTGAGGTGTGCACGCTGGCCACTAGCACTACTGGGTGGGGGGCAGGTCCGGGTGGTGGACAGAACCCTGCGGTGTGGGCAGGAAGTTGAGAGCAAGGGAGCCCTGGGACTGTCTATGTCAGGGGTCACCTTCACGCACCCTGGTGAGAGGACACGGGAATGGATCTGGTCATCTGAGACATGGGAAACAGGGAATCATGTGACCTTGGAAAGGGAAGGGGGTGATGGAGCGTGGGGAAGATGAAAAAGCCGTGACCACTTCCCCTTGGCTGATGACTATTAAGGGCGGGAAATACTATTTCCCCCCTCCCCCCCTCCCCCTTTCCTTCCACTTCCCACGAAGAGATGGTTCACGAGGATGACCTGTGCTGGCTGGCTGGGTTCTGTCAGGGGTGACCTGTCCTGGCTGGCTGGGTTCTGTCAGGGGTGACCTGTGCTGGCTGGCTGGGTTCTGTCAGGGGTGACCTGGTGATGACGGTGGGAGGACAGCAGGGAGATACGGGATGTTGGAGATAATGATGGAACACTCGTCTTTTGGGAGGGGTCGGTTTGACAATACTGGGTGCTGCTATGGTGCAGGGATCCCAGACTATCATCATAGTCTGTGCGACGAACAGAGGGACGTTGATTACCTTCGGGTGGAGTGCAAGAAAAACGCGGTCCACGAGAAAAAAAATCATGAACTCCTGGGTGTGTAGTAACGGGAAGAACTTGGGCGGCCAGGCGGGCCGTGTGTCTCATGCCAGGATGAGTGAGGACGTTCTACAGAACCACTCGTGGAGCACCACAATGCGCGCCTTCATGGTGGCACAGCCTGACTACAGATTCCCATTGGATGGTGCTATGACGCCGTTATTTCATTGGTTCCGGCCATGGGCAGGGACCATGGAACTCAGAGTCATGTAAGCTGAGGGAAAACCAGTCTGGCATCACCAAATCAATTCATGCCGGTCTTGGGTTGAAACTGGTCCGGTGTGAAGCAAAAGACCCCTGTCTTCGGGTACTAGAGAAGGAAAAGGGAGAGGGGAAGAGGTTAATCGTGGGTACACACTGGGGAATAAGATAAGGAAATCTTGTCAGAAAAGTTGACGAGATGGAAAAAAAAAAAAACACGTTTCTAAAGCGAATGAATCATTACTGCTGAAGTATTCAGAAAGTGTCTTGCAAAATCTCACGTTCGTCCGAGTCCCGTTTCGCGCAATACCTGTCCTGCCGTGTAAAAAAATTCAATACGTTTGGAGTTCCTGCAGAATATAGGCAGAAACTGATTTTGTGTGGACAGAAGTTAATATGTTGATTGATCAAACAGGTGAAGTCAAAGATAACTACCTTCATCATCATAGTCGGTCTAACTGCCGTCATAATAGTCGGTCTTTTCGACACAACAGAGGATTTTTTTGCCAGAGAAGCAGTACTTTTGCAGGACAGGAGAATCTGCAATGAATGCAGTCGAAAGTAGGTCGCAATGAGTTTTTTGTTTTGAATCACACTTTTCACGGTGCCGGACAACATCTGAGGGGGGAAGAAACCAACGATGCATAACACAAATCTCGATACCCCCTGCTGTCACCACTCACCACATCTCCCCCTGCTGTCTGTCACCACTCACCACATCTCCCCCTGCTGTCACCACTCACCACATGTGCCCCTGCTGTCACCACTCACCACATGTGCCCCTGCTGTCACCACTCACCACATGTCCTCCTGCTGTCTGTCACTCTCACCACACATCCCTTGCTATCATCACTCTCACCACATGTCCCTTGCTATCATCACTCACACCACATGTCCCCCTGCTGTCTGTCACCACTTACCACATATCCCCTGCTGTCTGTATCACTCACCACATGCCCCCCTCCTGTCTGTCACCCCCCACACCACATGCCCCCCTCCTGTCTGTCACCCCTCACCACATGTCCGCTGCTGTCTGTCATCACTCACCACATGTCCCCATCCTGTCTGTCACCACTCATCACATGTCCCCCTGCTGTCAGTCACCACTCACCACATGTCCCCCTGCTGTCAGTCACCACTCACCACATGTCCCCTGCTGTCTGTCAACACTCATCACATGTCCCCCTGCTGTCAGTCACCACTCACCACAGTCCCCCTGCTGTCTGTCAACACTCACCACATGTCCCCCTGCTGTCAGTCACCACATGTACCCCTGCTGTCACCACTCACCCACATGTCCCCCTGCTGTCAGTCACCACTCAACACATGTACCCCTGCTGTCAGTCACCACTCACCACATGTCCCCCTGCTGTCAGTCACCTCACACCACATGTCCCCCTGCTGTCAGTCACCACTCAACACATGTACCCCTGCTGTCAGTCACCACTCAACACATGTCCCCCTGCTGTCAGTCACCACTCAACACATGTACCCCTGCTGTCAGTCACCACCACTCAACACATGTCCCCTGCTGTCACCACTCAACACATGTCCCCTGATGTCAGTCACCACGCATCACATGTCCCCCTGCTGTCAGTCACTACTCACTACTCACCACACATCCCCCTCACCACCCCTGCTGTCACCACTCACCACATGTCCCCCTACTGTCAGTCACTACTTATCACTGTTCACATGTTCCCCTACTGTCAGTCACTACTCACCACATGTCCCCGGCTGTCAGTCACCACTCACCCACATGTCCCCCCTGCTGTCACCACTCAATACATGTCCCCTGCTGTCACCACTCAACACATGTCCCCTGATGTCAGTCACCCCTAACCACATATCCCCCTGCTGTCAGGTATTACTCACCACATGTCCCCGGCTGTCAATCACCACTCACCACATGTCCCCTGCTGTCTGTCACCACTCACCACATGTACCCCTGCTGTCACCACTCACCACATGTCCCCTGATGTCATCATCACTCACCACATGTCCCCTGCTGTCACCACTCAACACATGTCCCCCAACTGTCAATCACCACTCACCACATGTCCCCCTGCTGTTAGTCACTACTCACCACAAGTCCCCGGCTGTCAATCACCACTCACCACATGTCCCCTGCTGTCACCACTCAACACATGTCCCCCTACTGTCAGTCACTACTCACCACATGTCCCCCTGCTGTCAGTCACCACTCACCACATGTCCCCCTGCTGTCAGTCACCACTCACCACATGTCCCCCTGCTGTCAGTCACTACTCACCACATGTCCCCTGCTGTCAGTCACTACTCACCACATGTCCCCCTGCTGTCAGTCACTACTCACCACATGTCCCCCTGTTGTCAGTCACTACTCATCACATGTCCCCCTGCTGTCAGTCACTACTCACCACATATCCCCTGCTGTCACCACTCACCACATGTCCCCCTACTGTCAGTCACTACTTATCACATGTTCCCCTACTGTCAGTCACCACTCACCACATGTCCCCTACTGTCACCACTCAACACATGTCCCCCTACTGTCAGTCACCACTCACCACATGTTCCCCTACTGTCAGTCACCACTCACCACATGTCCCCTGCTGTCAATCACCACTCACCACATGTCCCCTGCTGTCACCACTCAACACATGTCCCTGCTGTCAGTCACCACTCACCACAGAGGCGAGAAACAAGGAGGTGAGGGCAGGGAGGTGAGGACAGGGAAGTGAGGGCAGGGAGGGAGGTGAGGGCGGGGAGGTGAGGGCAGGGAGGTGAGGGCAGGGAGGTGAAGACAGGGAGGTGAAGACAAGGAGGTGAGGGCAGGGAGGTGAGGGCGGGGAGGTGAAGACAGGGAGGTGAGGGCAGGGAGGTGAGGGCAGGGAGGTGAAGACAGGGAGGTGAGGGCAGGGAGGTGAGGTGAGGGCAGGGAGGTGAGGGCAGGGAGGTGAGGGCAGGGAGGTGAGGGCAGGGAGGTGAGGGCAGGAGGGTGAGGGCACAGGGAGGTGAGGGAGGTGAGGGCAGGGAGGTGAGGGCAGGGAGGTGAGGGCACAGGGAGGTGAGGGAGGTGAGGGCGGGGAGGTGAGGACAGGGAGGTGAGGGCAGGGAGGTGAAGGCAGGGAGGTGAGGGCAGGGAGGGTGAGGGCAGGGAGGTGAAGGCAGGGAGGTGAGGACAGGGAGGTGAGGGCAGTGCGGTGAGGGCAGGAAGGTGAGGATAGGGAGGTGAGGGCAGGGAGGCGAGGGCACAGGGAGGTGAGGGAGGTGAGGGCAGGGAGGTGAGGGCAGGGAGGTGAGGGCACAGGGAGGTGAGGGAGGTGAGGGCAGGGAGGTGAGGGCACAGGGAGGTGAGGGAGGTGAGGGCAGGGAGGTGAGGGCAGGGAGGTGAGGGCAGGGAGGTGAAGGCAGGGAGGTGAGGACAGGGAGGTGAGGGCAGGGAGGTGAAGGCAGGAGGTGAGGTGAGGGTAGGGAGGTGAGGGCAGGGAGGTGAGGATAGGGAGGTGAGGACAGGAAGGTGAAGGCAGGGAGGTGAGGGCAGGGAGGTCAGGGCAGGGAGGTGAGGGCAGGGAGGTGAGGGCAGGGAGGTCAGGGCAGGGAGGTGAAGACAGAGAGGTGAAGACAGGGAGGTGAGGGCAGGGAGGTGAAGACAGGGAGGTGAAGACAGGGAGGTGAAGGCAGGGAGTTGAAGGCAGGGAGGTGAGGGCAGGGAGGTGAGGACAGGGAGGTGAGGGCAGGGGTGAGGTGAGGATAGGGAGGTGAGGGCAGGGAGGTGAGGGCAGGGAGGTGAGGACAGGAAGGTGAAGGCAGGGAGGTGAGGACAGGGAGGTGAGGGCACAGGGAGGTGAGGGCAGGACAGGGAGGGGAGGACAGGACAGGGAGGTGAGGACAGGGAGGTGAGGACAGGGAGGTGACGGCAGGGAGGTGAGGGCACAGGGAGGTGAGGGCAGGACAGGGAGGTGAGGACAGGACAGGGAGATGAGGACAGGGAGGTGAGGACAGGACAGGGAGGTGAGGACAGGGAGATGAGGACAGGGAGGTGAGGACAGGGAGGTGAGGACAGGGAGGTGAAGGCAGGGAGGTGAGGACAGGGAGGTGAAAGCAGGGAGGGTGAGGGCGGGGAGGTGAGTGGGCAGGACAGGGAGGTGACGACAGGGAGGTGAGGGCAGGGAGGTGAGGGCGGGGAGGTGAGGGCAGGACAGGGAGGTGAGGGCAGGGAGATGAAGGCAGGGAGGTGAGGACAGGAGGTGTGAGGACAGGGAGGTGAGGACAGGACAGGGAGGTGAGGACAGGGAGTGAGGACAGGACAGGGAGGTGAGGACAGGGAGATGAGGACAGGGAGGTGAGGACAGGGGGGTGAGGACAGGGAGGTGAAGGCAAGGAGGTGAGGGCAGGGAGGTGAAGGCAGGGAGGTGAGGACAGGGAGGTGAGGGCAGGGCGGTGAGGGCAGGGAGGTGAGGGCAGGGAGGTGAGGAGGACGGGAGGTGAGGGCAGGACAGGGAGGTGAGGGCAGGGAGGTGAAGGCAGGGAGGTGAGGGCAGGAGGTGAGGGCGGGGAGGTGAGGGCAGGACAGGGAGGTGACGACAGGGAGGTGAGGGCAGGGAGGTGAGGACGGGGAGGTGAGGGCAGGGACAGGGAGGTGAGGGGCAGGGAGGTGAGGGCAGGGAGGTGAGGGCAGGGAGGTGAGGACAGGGAGGTGAGGGCAGGGAGGTGAAGGCAGGGAGGTGAGGGCAGGGAGGTGAAGGCAGGGAGGTGAGGGCAGGGAGGTGAGGGCAGGGAAGTGAAGGCAGGGAGGTGAGGGCAGGGAGGGTGAAGGCAGGGAGGTGAGGGCAGGCAGGGAGGTGAGGATAGGGAGGTGAGGGCAGGGAGGTGAGGACAGGGAGGTGAGGGCAGGGAGGTGAAGACAGGGAGATGAAGGCAGGGGAGGTGAGGACAGGGAGGTGAGGACAGGGAGGTGAAGACAGGGAGGTGAGGACACAGGGAGGTGAGGACACAGGGAGGTGAGGACTGGGAGGTGAGGACACAGGGAGGTGAGAAGACAGGGCACAGCAGTCTGTCTGCTGATCCCTCGGTCACTGACCATGTCTTTCAATGATCCACGCTCCTCTTTGTCCCACTGACTACCCTGGCACAGTCGTGTTCCAGTCCTTTGCCGGTGTAACAGCCCGTTCTTACCCCCCACACACCCCACCCCCACCCCCCTGGAACTTACCCCGGGGTAAGTCTGGGCTAGCCTGCTTTTACCCCCGGGGGTCATTCTAGGACTAGCTAGAACTTATCCCCCCCCCCCCCCCCCCCCCCCCCCCCCCACACACCTAGTTGCAACTTTTTTTTTTTTCCTGTCCCAACCTCTGCGCCCACCTCAGAGGCAGTGCACCCACGCCGCTCATTCCGACACCCCGTCCACAGCCACAGCCCGGTCGGCCCCGCCAAGGCCCCGGCACCGGCAATCCACAGGGGGCAGCCAACGTCAAGTCGTCAAGAGGAATTCCACCGGAGGAGACACTGCACTGCTGCCGAGTCACTTCGGTGGTGTTCAGTGGCGCCTGTTCTGATCTAACATACGCAGGACACCCACCTACTAAGCCCCCTACTGACGACAAGAATTGCTTAGTCGCGGAGCCGGCGTGAGTGAGCCCTCCCTCCGGAGGGCGCCACCACGTCCGTCGAAAACGACAGCCCCCATGAACTCCGCCGATACCGTGACCTCGACGGAACCAAACCAAGGCCACAGACGTGGAGAAGACATCGAAACTGAGGTCACCATAAGAGCAGGGCATGAAGGGCCACAGAATTTGAGACATTTTTTTTCTATGCTGATTGATGAGAATGAAGATGATTAGGATGATGCTACGGATTTCCATTTCGGTCTGAGACTACATGACAGGGCTGTACTCTACGCTTCCTTTCATAATATATCCCGGCGTCAACAACCAAGCCCGAAAGATACAGGCGCCTGCAGTGTTGGTCAGGAAATTTGAGCAACACTCTCAGAAACGCATCCATTAAGTGGATGAAACTCGGACTGTGTGGTCCCAGTCTTCCCAACTGAGTCCGCAGCAAACTCAACTCTGGGTAGAAGCCAGTCGTGGCAGAAAAACCCCACATGACTCTGATGGGATTCGAACCCACGACCTCCCAGCCGGGAGTCCGCGACGCTAAACCACTTCCAGCTAGTCCTGGAATGACCCCGGGGGTAAAAGCAGACTAGCCCAGACTTACCCGGGGTAAGTTCCAGAGGGGGGAGGGGGGGGGTAAGAATGGGCTGTTACACCGGGTAAAGTGCAAAGGTGAAGTAATACTTAATTCACCCCAGAAAACAGCGTTAAACCGGCTTTGTTATGTAAGGCGGTAATGGGTTCGTTAAATCCAAGAGGGGAGACACAGAAAATTGTTTTTGTCATCTAAATAATTTTTTTTTTTCTCAACCACAGATTTGTCTCCAACTACGACATATCGATAATACAAAGGTAAGGTAAGGTAATGTTGTTTATAGCCCGGCCGACCGCAAAGGCAGGGCTGTCACCGTGTTGAAGTCAACTCACAAGTAAAAAACAAAAACAAAACAAAAACACCTCGATAATACATGCTATTTCTCCAAGCAGTTGTTTATAGCTCAGCCGACCGCAAAGGGTCATATATCAGGGCTGTCACCGTGTTGAAGTCAACTCACAAGTAAAAAAAAAAACAAAAAAACTCGATAATACATGCTATTTCTCCGAGCAATGAGCTTTTCTCAGAGCAAGAAAACCTGTTCTGCATACTGTCTATAGTGGGCTTTCTTCAATAATAGGGGCGATACCCATGGCGTTCTACACATGCAGGATTTTTTTTTTTTTTTTTTTTGATCGTATTGGTTAGTTCGCTGCTCATGCAACTCGGACATGGGACCTGGATGACTCCGCTCCACTTCATGATGTGGCTTCACACAGAGCCTAATGTGTGCCACAGGACAGCAAGGTTGCAGTTGGAAAGTTCACACCAGTTGCAATGAGATACATGTGCAAATCAAACACTCTCTTCTAGATTAACAAGTGGACGGATTTCTATACCTAGTTCTTCACGATCGTATATTGCTAACAATTCATCAAACTGTTATTATTGAGACCATTACAGGTTTTGATTATACGGACACAATATCTTTAGAGCCATTTTACTAGGACACAGGATGGCACGCAAAGAGTCTTAAGGATGAGCACTCACAAAAACACACTGATTGAAGAACAGCAGAAAAGAGAGCGAGAAAGAGAGGAGGGGAAAGGGGGGGGGGGGGGGGGGCAGACAGGGAGAGAGACAGACAGACAGACAGACACGGACAGAGAGACAGACAGGTAGGCAGAGACAAAGACAGACAGACAGCACAAAAAGACAGACGGACAGACAGACTGAAAGCTATATATCCCCTTCCCTGCCCCTTTTCTACCTCACCAGCTTCCCCCTCACTGCCCCTCTCAACCCCTTCCCCCTCCCTGCACCCCTCACCTTCCCTCTCCCCACCACGCCCCGTTCCCCTCATACCCACATACCCACTCCCCTGCCCTCCCACCCGACCGGTCAGCTGACATGTTCTCATTGCCCAGGACACTGATTGACGGCAGACACTGACCGCATGCCCTGTTGTCCCTGTCCCAACTGACTTCTCATTTGCCCAGGACACTGACTGACGGCAGACACTGACCGCATGCCCTGTTGTTTCCTGTCCCAACTGATTCCACCCTATTAGTTGAAGATGAAGCTGTTCGGTTAGGGAGGACAGCTGTTACCTGACAGCTGCTGATGCCTCGGCGTCCTTTGGGGCGACGTTCGTTGTGCGTTCTATAGAGCCGAGGTGGGGAGAATTCTCGCTTCACTGGCCGGTGTCAGCCTTTCATAGCACACTCTAGCGGCGAGCGGGCTTAGGAAAAGGCGAGAGTTCGCTGGACTGTCTTAGGGCTCGCTGGCATGCGAGGGAAAACGGCCGACAGTCGTTACGTGGTGTTTATCGGTGCACTACAGTAGTAACATTCTCTGACCAGTACACAGAACGATCAAAAACGCCGGCCTTCAACAGCAGGAAGAGACAGATCGTTCCTTTGAATGTTTGTCTCGCCTGTTCCTTTCCTACGACCGCCTCTCAAAGCCCTCTCCGCAAGTTCTGGCGCCTTTGAAACTTGACTCAGGTGGAAGCTGCCATCCCACTGATCAGACTAAGCCGGCTTCGCCTGTTTCCAGCTGGTCCACCCTTCAACTGATGTTAGCAAATCGTTTAGGATACTCTGTACGACATCTGTGTTGCTCTTGAACGGTTTTGCTTTTCTTTATCAACCTTTCTACAATGTGTTTGGGTTTTTTCCCCCCGCCTGAGATCATTTTCTAGAGTTAGAACTGAATTAGAAATGTCAGAACAAGTATTTTGTCAGCACAACAAAGGTCAGGAGTGCTTTCTTGTACTGGGTTACTTCCATTTTAAGGAAAACCTTGCAGTTCTGAATTTAAGTTTCAACATTCATCTGTTAATTGACTGTCCCCATTAATTTCTTTTTTTTTTTACGTTCTTCGGTATTGTGAGCATGTATAGTAATCTACTACACCGTCGAACACCAAATTCCTGTCTCCTGTTATGACTGCATGTTATATCTTCAACTTAAAAACAAAATTACACTAGACATCGTTCAAAGGTATTGCCACCAAGCCTCGAGTTTGTATTAGAAGAGGCGAATATGGAGCTGAAACCCCATTCTGCAGAATGTTTATCTAATGTGGGATCTGGAGTGTATCCTGCAGAAAGCAGGTATTACACCTCTGCTGTCAGAGATAAAACAACGCGTCCCGCCTTTCTTCACATACTCCAGCAGGTATTACACCTCTGCTGTCAGAGATAAAACAACGCGTCCCGCCTTTCTTTACATACTCCAAACTCTGACAGTTCAGTGCTATCTTTGTTCATTGTTCATCTGTGTCCAAACTTCATAGTTCATAGTTGTCTTTGTCGTTAGTCGTTGGTGTGTGATTGAATACATACCATACCTACATACTAACGAACCCAGCGAGTCAGATGACATCGACCATCCATCAAACTTCATGCAATGGACCTGCTGCAGAATAATCTGAAGGTCAAAATTATGCTAAATAGAAGTACCTAAATAGATACTTTCTTTATCGGTAATTTTTGTCTCAATGTGCAATAGGAACACAGCATGTACTTGAAACATGTGATGTCACATCAGTTATTTCCTTCCCTCTGTCGTTCCACACTCTCACTTTCTCTGTCCTGCTTTAATGAGCAGTTGCTGCCTGGAGTATCATGCAAAACTTGATTGTGCACAGAGCCGGATTTCTACTATACATCGTGCTCTTCCCAGCACGACAACCCAAGTATGTCAAAATGACATTGCTCAC